>CM033622.1:39996088-40033588 GCA_019453435.1 Rhinogobius similis | reverse complement strand
CAGGGCCCCGGGGCCCACCACACTGCTGGGTAAAGGACACTTCCTGCTCTACCCCATTACCCATCAGCCCCTGGGCTTTCTGGTGCCTCAGACTGCACTGAGGGCTCTTGGACGCCCGGACACTCCCAACAGTGACCTCACCCTTTCAGTGGCCCCCAACCCAGCAAACATGGAGGGTGCCAACGAGGAGATCTCCACAGAGGAGGGCCCCTTAGAGGAGGGCTCCATAGAGGAGGGCCCCTTGGAGGAGGGCCCCACGGAGGAGGGCTCCATGGATGAAGGCTCTACCAAGGAGGGCACCATGGAGGAGCACTCGGAGGGCCAGAGAGAACACAGAGACAGGGGCCACGTTGAGGGCCATTGTGAGGGCCATAGTGAGGGCCACAGAGAAGACAGTGACAGGGGCCACAGTCCTGGGGGTCTCTGACTTTGGCCCTCACAGAACAGCCTCAGGAGCCCTGGACCATGAACCTTGTTTCTCAACATTCCAAAGTTGTGCTCTCAGGACCTGATTGTGGCCCCCAAGGGCCACTTTCCTGTTGGTTCTGGTTGAGACAGAACTTGATATAATGCTCTTTGTGAAGGCTAAAGTCCCCTGGGGGCCCTGAGAGAGGACAGTTGGAGCAGGAGCCCTTTAAGCAGCTCTGGGAGCAGAACACAGAATCCTCAGCTCTGTACAAATCAAAGTCATATTTATATAAATATGTGCTGATTTTGATAATAAACTTATTGTTACACAAAGTGTGTGCGCGGTGCCGGGGCCAGGGGCCTCTGTTTATTGCCTGAACAAATGTATTCAGTCTTTGCAGCTGAATGAGGTTAGTGTCCCGGGGCCGCGCTCCTGCCGCGGTGTGATATGAAAGTCATTATTTTCCCAGCGGCTGCCGCGGCTCCGCGCCGCCGCTGCCGCGCCTCGGCCGCGGTTATTAGACATCACATCACTGATATGAAATCACATAAACTTCCTACAATAATAGAATTAGCATGAAAGGCAGCCTGTCAAATTGAAATGGGGAAATAATAGGCGCGGCAGCTGCGGCGCGTGCGTGAGCGCGCATAGTGTTCATGCGCGGCGCGCTGTCAGGCCGCGGCTCATGAAGACAGATGCGGATGATATCGCGCATTGTTCCGCGCTGTTATCGCGCTATTGATCACGTGTTCACATAATAGGACAGGCGCGCGCCCGTCAGCTGCTCTGATGGAGGGGCCCCGGGGACAGGCTCAGGGGCCCACGGTATCTCTGAGGAACAGTTAAGACAGAGCACGTGGCGGCAGGTGCGCGCGCGCCCGTTAAGCTCCAGTGAAACACCGGCCAAATAAACAAATACACAGCAGTGCATTATGGGACAGCTACATTAGGCCCATAACACTGAGCACGTGACCCCGAGTCTGGCCACTCTCTGACCTCAGGGCGCGCGCTCCTCACTCCGAGGGAAAAACGCGTGCATTAATATGTGTGTCCTGTGAAATAAACGTCAGAGTGAGCACGCAGCGTGCACGTGCGCGTGGGGACAGTGCAAATTGTTTTTGCTCTATTATGCAGCGGGCGCCATCATTTTTCTTCCTAATTACCGCGGTGTCCGCGCCGTCAGCGGCGCCGCGTTCACTCGCGCTCATCTGCACACATTCATTTCCCCATTTGATAAATGTGTGGCGCGCGCGCGCAGCCATGCCCCGCATATTAAACGGCAGTCACCGTAATGAGATACGTGTGTGCGCACTGAGCGCGGATCAGCGCTGCTCCGCTCTGCTCCCCCGAGACAACTAGAGACATCCGCCCACAGACAGCTGAGAGGCGGCCAGAGCACACAGCAGCACCGGGAGAGGCCGGAGGAGAGGAGGCCAGAGCACACAGCAGCACCGGGAGAGGCCGGAGGAGAGGCGGCCAGAGCACACAGCAGCACCGGGAGAGGCCCGGAGGAGAGGCGGCCAGAGCACACAGCAGCACCGGGAGAGGCCCGGAGGAGAGGCGGCCAGAGCACACAGCAGCACCGGGAGAGGCCTGGTGTAAATGATGGTGGGAGGGGATGATGGCACAGATTGGCAGTCTTGCTCCCGTCAGTCTGCCCCAGGACAGCTGTGGCTATAATGTACTTCCTCTGAATGTGAGTGAGAATGTGAAGTGCCTTTGAGGGTTATGAAAAGCACTATATATAGATCCAACGATTCATTATTTAATTAAGCTTGTGGCATTTCTTTTTTAACTAAAAATGACAAAGAAGATGAATCTGGAGAGAAGTGTCCCACTTTACCCACATTCAGCCCCTGGACACAGAGGCAGGACACACGCTGCAGGACAGGCCTCTGAGTGTGGGCCGTGAACAGCTGAGTGTGTTCCTCTTCTCACTGGGAGTAAATCTGCAGGTGACAAAGTGACATGAGAGGCGCTTCAAATATGATTTTTGTGTTTGTTCTGTGGAAATTCCAGAGTCTGTTAAATATTTCGAGTTTTGTCCTTTGAATTGCTCTAAATCATAAATCACTTTTTACATTTTATGTCCAAACTGTTACTCAATACTCAGGAAGCCAGGAGCACTTTGCAGGTAGTGTCAAACCTGAGAGCTGTGGGACAGTGTGGGACACTAGGACAGAGTGGGACAGAGTTGGACACAGTGTGTGTAACTTGCAGAGCCTGAACATATAGTGTGGAGGTTGATGGTTGTGTGTGCTCACCAGGCCCAGTCTGTGTGCTCATACATCCGGCTAACATGCTAGTGCATACATGCTAGTGCATACATGCTAGTGCACACATGCTAGTGCACACATGCTAGTGCACACATGCTAGTGCACACATGCTAGTGCACACATGCTAGTGCATGCTAGTGCATATAAAGCTTTTGTCACTTGTAGATTCACTCAGTGAGTCAGTCAGTGTTACTGCAGAGCCACAGTCAGACTATATTATACTCACACTGTACAAGACTCATGTCAGAGTAAAACTACAAGCAGAAGTACAGGTTTATGCAATAATGACTCAAGAAAATATAACTGCGTAAATGTAACTACCCACACCATCCATAATAACCCATGGCTTGGCCCTCACCCAGGGGCCCTCTGTCTGGGGCTAAGAGGAACCTGTATTTGAGTACTTGTCTCAGATGTGGATTGGAGTTCTTCCTGGTCTCATTATCACCCACACACTGTTTCATTAAAAGTCCAGTCTCTGACACATTATTCACAGAGGAGGGCCCGGGCCCCTGAGGCCCCGCACAGGACAGACTGTTAAGCCATGTTTCCACTGGTTCACTTTGGAGCAGATCGGTGCAGTCTCAGTGAGATGGTGCTTTATTCTTATTTGGATGTTTTTATTGGATGTGTTTATGTGGTGGGTGCAACGCTGCAGCAACAAGTCACATGACCTTCTTCAGCCCTGATGTGCAGCTCAATGTGCAGGGGCCGAGGTACAGGGCCCGAGGTACAGGGGCCGAGGCACAGGGGCCGAGGTACAGGGGCCGAGGTACAGGGCCCGAGGTAGTGGTAGTTCAGTGGTAGTGGTGCTCCTGGAGTTGGGGCCCAGGGTTCCTGGACATGTTTTTTTGTGAAGTTGGGTCAAGTATCTCTATTAACTATTCAAACAACAACCTTAAACCTGGTTAAACATGTTTTGCCTGTGTGCTTTTGCCTCAGCAGTGGGGCCCCAGTGGGGTGGTTGATTTGGGGGCCCCTGGTTTAGTGCGCTAGGACTTCCCTGTGCATGTAAATGTATGAGAGACAGGAGCTGGGTATGCAGAGACGGGCCCTTCGTGTGGGGGCCCATGCGGCCCTCAGATCTTCTTCAGTCTGTTCCCACGTCCATCAACCCCCTCCCCCCGCGTCCCCCGCTGCCCCCTGGGGGCCGCTGCCTGTAGGTCCACAGGTTAATGACTCGTGAAGTGTGAAAACTTCCTGAAGCTCAAGCGCATCTAATGCTCTTTCCAGATGTGCCAGTGTCCGGGGGTCGCGGCTCCTCAGGGGCCCGAGCAGGAGCTCCAGAACGCCACGAGAGCAAATGTGGCTGAACTGGAAGAAAGTGAAACGTTTGTGAACAAATCCATTCTAAAAGCAGAAAGGAGCTAAAGTGAGGTGGAGCGTCCTGTGATTTCACTGCAGTCTGGGCTAACCTCTGAATATCCCAAACTATGACACAGTAAAAGCCTCAGACACACGCGAGGGACGTCAGAGCGGCTTTAACACGTTTAACACTGGATCCATGTGGTTATTTACTCTGAGGTAACGACACAATCTGATTTTCAGGTTTTACTGGACAAACACTTATGGAAATGTTTTTCATTCTGTCCACAGAACCTGCATAAATAGATTAATAACAGTATTAAATATTTATGTCCATTTTCACATCTTTGTTATAAACTGGTGCAATATTCCACACACAGATTGTATTTAGCCCCTGCCCTCTGCTTTGTTCACTCCATTATCAAGAGGAAACACTGCAGGTGAAGAACACTCTTTTTCTGTAGTTGGAGTAAAAACAGAATTTCAATCGCAAAAATGAACAGAGCCAGGTTTAAATTTCTTGATTCTGTTTGTTGAAATTTTAGATTTAAAAAAAGTTATGTTTTGCTATTTAGTTTTGAAGTAAACTAGACCTTACTGAAAACTGGTGTAAAAATTCAAATGTTGCGTTTAAACTTGAATAAATCAGGCTTAAAATTAGACCTGAACAAATCCTGTCCCAGAGTGTACAGTTTGGTAGAAACTAAGGCTGATCTCTGTGTCTCTGAGGGAGAAACATACATTTAAGAAAACGGCTTAAAGTTACAGCGTCCCAGGGAAATCTATGAATCAAGCGGATTCAATGAAAGAATAACAACATCATTAGGTGTAGAATGGACTTCATGTTTCCAAGTTAAAGTTGAGAGAAAAAAAAAAAGAAAATTCAATACATGAATTTTGCCTGCAGTGCGTCTCCTTAAGTTCAGGGACACTTTGAGGTTCATCCCAATATTTTTAGCTACAGAGACAATCTACATTTTGTTGGAAAGCAAATGTTTTTACACAAAATGTTTATTGCATTCATTTCACACAACAGTACAAGCCAAAAGAGCAATGCAGGGCAAACAAATGAGCTCAAAAAAGCACTAAAATGATTCTTTTGTCTTCAGGCTGTGGGTGTCCAGGGGTCGTGAGGGACGAGCTGGAGGTCGCAAGATGAGTTCAAGATCTAATTTGAATAAATATGACACTGTATTTGCTCTATTTTTCAAATTAAACACAGTATCTTTTAGTGAAATTGGTTCTAATAAGACAAACTATTCAAATAACCAGTATTACACCTGATTTAACATGCTTTGACAATTCACATTAGTTTTTATTTAGCTTTTCCTGAGTCGGTTGCATAACTATTTTGGGAACTAGATTGGGAACCCCTGCAGTAAGGGGCTGGTTGGTCTAGTTCTTGATTTTAAGAATATGCAAACACATTTTCACTCCCTCTTCCCAAAACACCCATAAATGTAAACTTTAATAGTAAGAAAAATTATGATAAAGAGCATAAAACCGACATTCTACTGCATTCCTTGGTATCTCCTTGTTGTCCCACTTGTCTTCTTCAAAATGCGCCCTTTCTCATCCAGGTGTGACCTTCCATTGTGAATAGAGCTCAAACAGCTAACTCTAAAGCTGACTGGCTCATTAGCACTTTTTGGCACAGATTTTCTGAGCCAGGTCAAGTCGCCAAGTCTTATTTCATCATTTTTAGGCAGAATTAGTGCAATCTTTACACTTTATTTGTCATGTTTGAAGAAATGTGTTTGTCTTTATTGCAGTTGCACTTTTGGGTTCATTTGTGTCTATTACACAGTTATAAGCACAAATACATTATAATAAGCACCATTTCAATAAACTTGGACCCGGGCTCTGGCAGGTCATTTGAAATCAAGCATTTTTTAAATAGCAAATACCACAAAAAAGTATTAATTTTACAAGTGCTCCAGCTTTGCCTGTGCTCCACTTACATTGCTTTACATCACTTTATATCACTAGAATTTCTTGCCGTTCAAATGGTGTATAACTCATGTCTGTTGAACAAAGTATACTCTTTTAATACTTGTTTTAATTTGGAAAATTACAATTAAGAGTGTCTGGAGGTGAATGGGAAATATATATAAATTCAAAGATATCAATTTGAAACTTCCCTGTAGTTTAGTAAATGCAAGATTTTTTCCCCCCATCATTTAATGTTTGGGACATTTTAGGTGTAAAAACTGCCAAAATTACACATCTTTGGGACATATAAAACTGAAAATGGACAGAACCAGGACTACATTTCTTGGTTGATTTTGCACACATATTAGTTACAAAAACTTTACAGAGCCTAGATTCAACAAGATCTTTCTGAGTCCCAGATTGAACAGTTTGGTGTGGGATCTAGATCCTTATGTCCCGAGCAGAGGAAACGGCTTTGAATTTACAATGTCCCAGAGAAATCTACAGATGAAGTGGATTCAGTGAAATAATAAAACATTTTTAAGAGCAGATTACAGAAAAGATTCATCCATAGATTTCGCTGGGACATTGTAAATTCAAAGGCCATTTTCTTAAAATGTATTTTCTCCCAGAGACATAAAGATCAGCCTTAAAGTCTCTCTGACAGGGTTAGACGTCACATTTCACTAAAATGTAGCGATGATTATATTTAAGATTTTACTTACCAGTTTGACTATTTTCGTAAAGTAAATAATTGTACTTCCTGGTTGAACATGAGCAGCAAATATGACATAGGAGGAGGTAATTCCACAACTGTTACCATAGCAACCATTTTGAAAACAAGGGCCAAAATCCATATGAATGACACAATAGTTATGATTTGACAAATAATTATACCTGCCTGTTTAAACTGTCAGAAAGATGCTTCAGTTAAATGACAGTTAAACTGTTTTTTTCCAATGTTGCGTCGCTTTTTGATGACATCACGGAGGGATTCCATTTTAGAAGTCAGTATTATTTCCTGTAATTTTAAACTTTTATTTTTCAAATTTTCCTCACAAACTACTACTTCACAGATGTCAGCTATGATAAAACTTACCACAGGTGCCCTCCCACCAAGTCAAGTCAGTATCAGAGAAACATGAGGACCTGTCATAGACTTTACAGTAGCTCCCACACCAAACTGTACAATCGGGACTGAGCAAGATTTTTGCCAAAATGTACACAAGGATTTTTTTGATCGTTAAACTGATTTATTGTAGTTTTAAATCATTTTTTTTTTAATGGTAAAATCCGAAATCCCCTCTTTAAATTTTTTTGTAACTAATATGTTACAAATTGAACCAAGAAACATAAACCTGGTTCTGTCCAGTTTTCAGACTTAAATGTCCCAAATATGTGTATGTTGGCCATTTTTACACATAACACGCCTTATTTCTACATTAAAACATGAAAACTTGCAATACATTTCTTCTTACATTTATGTGACTAAACTACAGCAGAAGTTTACAACTGATATCTTTAAATTTAAGTTTTTTCCTGTTCACCTGCTGTGCCTCACCTTAAGCAGTTTTAGATCAACATCAATTTACAATGAGCAAAATGGAAAATACTATGTGTGATTTTTACTATTTGCAGCACACGACCCGGGCTTTGGAGCTGTCTGCTGCTGTCTTTTATGTTGTTTTAAGTAGTTGTTAACCATCTGAGGGGATGTAAAACACCAACACTGCACTATTATCATGAGTGACTGTGAGTGTGTCAATGTTATGTCATGCAGCAAAAGCGGCGCTGCAGCCCACCAGAAATGTCCGCTTCGGGACAATAAAGTTCACCTCACCTTATCTCTTTGAAAAGTCTGTAAAACAATAATGTCATTCTTCTGTCTCTAAGCTGCAAACATGTTCTGAATTACACAGGACTGAGTGTTTTGTTCAGTTGAATCACGACATTAGAATGCATCCCGTCCTGTTTGTGGTGATATGATTCCAGACATGTTTAATGAGCGCTGGGTGAGCCTGTGCTGCTGCTGGAGGCTCGTGCTGCTTCCTCTCACTCGTGGACAGACACACCAGGGTTTATGGGACAGATGAGAAAGTCATCTCACTGCCGCTCTCCATCCTCTGCATCCTCCACATCAAAATTCTGTAGAAAAGACTTCTTCTACTGGCACTTTTCAGTCTTGTATTTGTCACTTTGCTCTCTCAACATCAACTGAAAACAACACTGTCCAGTCTGCTCCTAAAGAGGTGTTCCATGTAACACTTCATCCGTAGAATTCACTGGGACATTGCAACTTCAAAAGACGTTTTCTGCAAATGTATGTTTCTCCCACAGAGACAGAAAGATCAGCCTTAAAGTAACTCTTTAAGTTCAACAGGACTGTTCAACTTTATTTAACAAGGACCAGATTTCTCAGGTTGTTTTGTCCTCGAGGCCAGAAACACTTTAGAAATGGCTGCAAAACATCTGCAGAACTGAACCAGGACTAAACCAGGTCTAAACTCGTACTAAACCAGGTCTAAACTAGATCTAACAGGACTAGACCAGGACTAAATCAGGTCTTAACCAGGACTAATACTATAATGTCTTGCCTTAAAGTCGTTATGAAGGTGATATTCTGATCATGATGGTGGGAGGGCACAGTTTGTGAAGCTGCAGCAATAAAAGTTCAAAATGACAGGAAGTTAGTGCTGAGTTCTGAAACTGAATCCCTCTGTGATGTCATCAAAAAGAGACGTATCACTAAACAGCGACAATTTATGCACAAGTGACACAATTTTCTGACAGTTTAAACAACAAAATAAAGTGTTACTATGTAAAACGGGGATTATTTATTGTCGGTATTAACTGTTGTGTAATGTATATGGATGTTGGCCTTTGTTTACAGTCTGGTTGCTAGGTAACAGTGGTGGAATTACGTCTAACTATGTCATATTTGTGCTCATGTTCAACCAGGAAGTAACATTATAAACATCACACAAACTGTCAAACTGGGACAAATACGCAAAATGTTTAGTAAAATCTCAGATATAATAATCAGTGTCATGTGCTGTCTGTCATGTAGACCTTAGATTATAAAACCTATTGTAATTTTAGCAAGATATCACTTTTTGCAATGTGGATTTTTTGCGTTTCTCCATTGGTTCTCCTCACATGAACACGTTGGACTAACTCCAGCTCGCAGGGTGAAGTCTCCTGGTGTTCAGGTTCACTTGTGTTTGTGACATTTAAACGAGGGAGACGTCACATGAAGCTCACAGTCTGTCTGCTCTCTCTCCTCACCCCGGGCTCGGCGCTCGGAGACATTTAATCGCCACGGTAACGCTTTCATATCTGGAACAGAAATCAAATAATGCCAGATGATTTCGCCCCCCTAGCAACGGGAGCACGGCCCTAGCAACCGCCGGCAGCCCACACTAATCAGGCCCAAATATTTCACTTACTGTGCTCCCCGAGGGTGTATCAGAGCGGGGCACGTGCAGAGGGCCCCGCGACCACCAGGGGCCCCACGAACACCAGGGGTGCCGCGAATACCAGGGGCCACGAGAACACCAAATCACCACTGGGGGCCCCACAGCTCAGTATTTCATTTAATCATGGCAGCAGTTAATAATAGTGTTCATTACAACAACTCAAAAAAGGAATTATTTTTATACTAACCATACAAGTAAAATTCAAGATGTTTTTATATAAATACAGGCCATTGATGTAAATACATCAATAAAAAATCAATACATTCAATACAAAATTGACTGCACAAAAGGAGAAAGAGGGGAGAAATACTGCAAAGGGTTGATGGCTGGAATCAAACCCATGATGTTGTGCAACGCCCCGCCCACTGCAGCACTGACGAGGACAAAATGGACTTTTTTGAGTTTCATAACATTGTTCTGTCATCAGAAACATATCTTGTTGTTACATTTCGCTTTCACTCTTCCTTAATCCTGTTTATGAGCTCATCTTCTCCGCTCCTTCTCTGATCCTCACAAAAACACAAATTGTCCAGATTTGTGACGTCAAAGATCTGGAGGTGCCCTGTGCTGTTTTTAGATTCATAAATCATTGTCACTCGTTTTGAGCATTTTTGCCTCAAATCACATTCCTTACAACTGCGTGCTTATGTAGCATGTCGGGACAAGCTAGATTTTGTTTATTTTCCCATGGTAAATAAAGGGAAATGAAAATATATCGGTGAGCTCCTCTTCTCCTGTTAGTTTTGCAGGATGATTCATATGTTTCTCTTTTTTGTGTAGTTTTCTGTGAAAAAACCTACATTTAATTTAGGCAAATTATCTTTAAAGGAGACATATTGAGCTTTTTTCAGGTACTGAATATTGAACTTTAACATAATTAGATCATCATTTTACATTTTGTTCATTGTAAACCATAATATTAATCCAAACCGGCTTAATATAGAAACAGTTCCATTGACTTCCTGTTCAAAACTGCAGAACTGATAAGCTCCGCCTCTTCATAGTGATATGTCACTGTAACATGCAGCAGATTGTCATTTACATATTTTTACTTCAGAAAAGGCACTTTGTAACATTTTGGAACTCTGCATGTGTCACCCAGAGCCTTACAAATCCTGATTAAGTACAGAGATGTGGGCGGGGACAGGGGGGAGGTGAGAACAGGACACATCTGAGCACTGGAGCTTCAGTTGTAGAACATTATAGGATTACTCAAACACGCAGGAATCAATCAAAATAAATGAATGATGAGGAAACATTGACGTAACAAGGTTAACATTTCAGTTAAAAGTGGAATCTGCAGACTATGTCCCGTTTATCTTTCACGTTGTCAACAGCAGAGACAGTTCACAAACCAAACCAAACCTCCTCGCTCCTCACTGAAGCCGCTGGAGTTCTGTTAAAGTGAGCGAAAGTAAAAGTAGTGTGGAGCTGGGAGTCGCAGGTCCCCGTGGAGAGCCCGGTCCTGTCTGTCTCCTGTTATCAGCCTCCTATGCGCAGACATGTTTCCCCCTGCAGTGGTCATGTGACTGAGGCGATAAGGAGCGCGCTCAGATAAACGCTCCAGCCTCTGCTCCCATCAGCCCAGGAAACAGACCACCTCAGACCGACGAGAGCTGCTTTTGCTCCCAACCGTCTATTATGTTTCCACTAAACCAAAATAGGAACATACTCTGCAGAAGTCTACGTTAAGAGCCACGTTATTATTGTTTTCTGTGTGTTTGAATGAAGACGCCATAGCTACCACTATCCCCGTCTGTCATTTATTTTCTTAAACAGTCAAACATGTTGGATTCAGCAGTGTCTTGTAGACATTTTAGCACAAATGAACAAAAATAAGTGTCACAGTTTTCAGCTAACTTTACTAAATCGCAGTAGATCAATGTTGTGATATCAAATATTCAAGATTCTGTTCTGCTTTAAATATATTGTATATATTGTTTTCATTTGGAATTTTTATAACATTTTATTTTATTTACAATTTAGCTTTATTACAATCCCAGACTATTGTGTTTGTCTTTTTGTCTTAAGCGCTTTGGGTGCCTATTAGGTGGAAAAGCGCTCTATAAATAAAAAATTCTTCTTCTTCTTCTTCTTCTTTTTCTTGTTTAACCGTACACTGCTCTACTTTACTGTGATACTGAGAGAACTGTTTCAGAGCCACGCGTCTATGATGATCGTGAAGGGCATGTTTTGAGGCCCCTTCAGGTCAGGGGCCCATGGCAATTGTGGCCTGTTGCCTAATGGTAAGTCCGCCACTGGACATAAGTGCTGTTGTCATCCAGGCCACTTTGAAAACATACACTGCTAGAACGCTCTCATTGAACTGTAATTGTGCCTTTAACAAAATGATTTTCCACAAGCTCTCACACTCACAAACTTTATGGCCTTCCCTCAAGGTTGTTTCTTTGGCCCACTGCTCTTCACACAGCTGACACATGACTGTGGAGCTCACTATGAATAAAACCCCTCGGTGAAGTTCGTGGAGATGTTCAAAGCTCTCTTTTCGGGCAGAATGCCGAGCAGCCTCCAGGCGACCATCACCTGAGACTGTTTCCTCCAATAATGAATCATACGGTGAAAACGTGTGAATGAAAGGACTTACTCCTCATTCTGACCTCCTGTCCCACACACTTCACAATGCTGTATCATGATGAATCATTAATGAGTTGAAGCAGAAAATGAAAATAAAAGAGGGAGTACATTTAAATTATATTATTTATAGGTGGTTGGTTGAGAGGCAAAGCAGCGAGCAAGGTGGAAATGCAGTCTTTCTGATAGAATTTGAGCTTTTTGACAAATTGGACGGGAGGACATTTTGAAGACTGGACAAGGGGACGTTTTGAAGACTGAACAGGAAGACTTTTTGGAGACTGGACAGGAGAACTTTTGAAGGCTGGACAAGGGGACATTTTGAAGACTGAACAAGAGAACTTTTTGGAGACTGGACAGCAGGACCTTTTGAAGACTACACAGGAGTACCTTTTGAAGAGTGGACAGGAGGACCTTTTGAAGACTGCACAGGAGGACATTTTGAAGAGTGGACAGGAGGACCTTTTGAAGACTGCACAGGAGGACATTTTGAAGAGTGGACAGGAGGACCTTTTGAAGACTGCACAGGAGGACATTTTGAAGAGTGGACAGGAGGACCTTTTGAAGACTGCACAGGAGGACATTTTGAAGAGTGGACAGGAGGACCTTTTGAAGACTGCACAGGAGGACATTTTGGAGACTGGACAAGGGGACGTTTTGAAGACTGAACAAGAGAACTTTTTGAAGACTGGACAGGAGGACTTTTTGGAGACTGCACAGGAGGACATTTTGCAGACTGAAGAGGAGGAGTGTCTGTCTGGATGTACAGCCGCTCATCACCACAGGGCTTTGAGGAGCTCGTTCTACCTCGCCGGTGCGCTCAGATGTGTCCTTAATGGTGATTAGAGCAGGAAACCGGCTCAGATTTACAGTGGGGGTCAGTGAAGGGTCCAGTGCAGCCCCCGCCTCACTCACACACACCTGAACACACACACTTGAACACACACACACACACACACACACACTTGAACACACACACACACACACACACACACACACACACACACACACACACACACACAGCTCTTGTCCACTCCTCCACGTCCAGAGGAAATGTATCACTCGAGCCCACTGCAGCTCCACTCACACCGGCTAATGAATGGAGAGCCAATTTTCTGCCCAGCTGCCCTGCTCTCCTCAGACTCACTGCAGCACACACGGGCGCACACGCCACCCGCCCTGCTCATTTTGGCTCCCTTTGTATTTAAAAATATTAGTTTAATTAAAAAATACTCAAAGGAAGAAAATTCAACCTGTCCATTTATTACTAAAGCTATTTAACATCTTAACTAACTGATCCCTAGCTTTGTTGTATTTCAGCTGAAACTGACTCTACCTTGCTCTTTACATGATTTACTTTTACTAAATGCTGACTGTAATATGTACTTTTTATGTGTAATGTTCCACTGGCACCTGTTCAGCAGCAGGAGTCAGCCTTTTTTGAGTGGAAAACAGCACCACTGGTTCTGAAATGGGCCCCTACCCTGAACCACTTTGAGCTCCTCTGCGCGGAGCTGAGGAGGCTCGAGCATCTGTCCTGGAGCCACCTGGACACCTCTCTGGGGAGGTGTTCCAGGCATGTCCCACCAGGAGAAGGTCCCGAGGAAGACCCAGGACACGCTGGAGGGACTATGTCTCTGTGTGGCCTGGGAACACCTCGGGATCCTCCGGAAGAGCTAGAAGTGTGAAGAAGAGCTGAGGAAGTGTGTGAAGAGCTGGAGGAAGTGAGAGTGAAGAGTTGGAGGAAGTGTGTGAAGAGCTGGAGGAAGTGTGTGAGGAAGAGCTGGAGGAAGTGTGTGAAGAGCTGGAGGAAGTGTGTGAAGAGCTGGAGGAAGTGTGTGAGGAAGAGCTGGAGGAAGTGTGTGAAGAGTTGGAGGAAGTGTGTCAGGAAGAGCTGGAGGAAGTGTGTGAAGAGCTGGAGGAAGTGTGTGAAGAAGAGCTGGAGGAAGTGAGAGTGAAGAGCTGGAGGAAGTGTGTGTAAAGAGCTGGAGGAAGTGTGTGAAGAGCTGGAGAAAGTGTGTGAGGAAGAGCTGGAAGAAGTGTGTGAAGAGCTGGAGAAAGTCTGTGAGGAAGAGCTGGATGAAGTGTGTGAGGAAGAGCTGGAGGAAGTGTGTGAAGAGCTGGAGAAAGTGTGTGAGGAAGAGCTGGAGGAAGTGTGTGAGGAAGAGCTGGAGGAAGTGTGTGAGGAAGAGCTGGAGGAAGTGTGTGAAGAGCTGGAGGAAATGTGTGAAGAGCTGAGGAAGTGTGTGAAGAGCTGGAGGAAGTGTGTGAGGAAGAGCTGGAGGAAGTGTGTGAGGAAGAGCTGGAGGAAGTGTGTGAGGAAGAGCTGGAGGAAGTGTGTGAGGAAGAGCTGGAGGAAGTGTGTGAAGAGCTGGAGGAAGTGTGTGAAGAGCTGGATGAAGTGTGTGAGGAAGAGCTAGAGGAAGTGTGTGAGGAAGAGCTGGAGGAAGTGTGTGAGGAAGAGCTGGAGGAAATGTGTGAAGAGCTGAGGAAGTGTGTGAGGAAGAGCTGGAGGAAGTGTGTGAGGAAGAGCTGGAGGAAATGTGTGAAGAGCTGAGGAAGTGTGTGAGGAAGAGCTGAGGAAGTGTGTGTGAAGAGCTGAGGAAGTGTGTGTGAAGAGCTGGAGGAAGTGTGTGAGGAAGAGCTGGAGGAAATGTGTGAAGAGCTGAGGAAGTGTGTGAGGAAGAGCTGAGGAAGTGTGTGTGAAGAGCTGGAGGAAATGTGTGAAGAGCTGAGGAAGTGTGTGAAGAGCTGGAGGAAGTGTGTGAGGAAGAGCTGGAGGAAGTGTGTGAGGAAGAGCTGGAGGAAGTGTGTGAAGAGCTGGAGGAAGTGTGTGAAGAGCTGGAGGAAGTGTGTGAAGAAGAGCTGGAGGAAGTGTGTGAGGAAGAGCTGGAGGAAGTGTGTGAGGAAGAGCTGGAGGAAGTGTGTGAGGAAGTGCTGGAGGAAGTGTGTGAAGAGCTGGAGGAAGTGTGTAAAGAGCTGGAGGAAGTGTGTGAAGAGCTGGAGAAAGTGTGTGAGGAAGAGCTGGAAGAAGTGTGTGAAGAGCTGGAGAAAGTCTGTGAGGAAGAGCTGGATGAAGTGTGTGAGGAAGAGCTGGAGGAAGTGTGTGAGGAAGAGCTGGAGGAAGTGTGTGAGGAAGAGCTGGAGGAAGTGTGTGAGGAAGAGCTGGAGGAAGTGTGTGAAGAGCTGGAGGAAGTGTGTGAAGAGCTGGATGAAGTGTGTGAGGAAGAGCTAGAGGAAGTGTGTGAGGAAGAGCTGGAGGAAGTGTGTGAGGAAGAGCTGGAGGAAATGTGTGAAGAGCTGAGGAAGTGTGTGAGGAAGAGCTGGAGGAAGTGTGTGAGGAAGAGCTGGAGGAAATGTGTGAAGAGCTGAGGAAGTGTGTGAGGAAGAGCTGAGGAAGTGTGTGTGAAGAGCTGAGGAAGTGTGTGTGAAGAGCTGGAGGAAGTGTGTGAGGAAGAGCTGGAGGAAATGTGTGAAGAGCTGAGGAAGTGTGTGAGGAAGAGCTGAGGAAGTGTGTGTGAAGAGCTGGAGGAAATGTGTGAAGAGCTGAGGAAGTGTGTGAAGAGCTGGAGGAAGTGTGTGAGGAAGAGCTGGAGGAAGTGTGTGAGGAAGAGCTGGAGGAAGTGTGTGAAGAGCTGGAGGAAGTGTGTGAAGAGCTGGAGGAAGTGTGTGAAGAAGAGCTGGAGGAAGTGTGTGAAGAGCTGGAGGAAGTGTGTGAGGAAGAGCTGGAGGAAGTGTGTGAAGAGTTGGAGGAAGTGTGTCAGGAAGAGCTGGAGGAAGTGTGTGAAGAGCTGGAGGAAGTGTGTGAAGAAGAGCTGGAGGAAGTGAGAGTGAAGAGCTGGAGGAAGTGTGTGTAAAGAGCTGGAGGAAGTGTGTGAAGAGCTGGAGAAAGTGTGTGAGGAAGAGCTGGATGAAGTGTGTGAAGAGCTGGAGAAAGTCTGTGAGGAAGAGCTGGATGAAGTGTGTGAGGAAGAGCTGGAGGAAGTGTGTGAGGAAGAGCTGGAAGAAGTGTGTGAAGAGCTGGAGAAAGTCTGTGAGGAAGAGCTGGATGAAGTGTGTGAGGAAGAGCTGGAGAAAGTGTGTGAGGAAGAGCTGGAAGAAGTGTGTGAAGAGCTGGAGAAAGTCTGTGAGGAAGAGCTGGATGAAGTGTGTGAGGAAGAGCTGGAGGAAGTGTGTGAGGAAGAGCTGGAGGAAGTGTGTGAGGAAGAGCTGGAGGAAGTGTGTGAAGAGCTGGAGGAAATGTGTGAAGAGCTGAGGAAGTGTGTGAAGAGCTGGAGGAAGTGTGTGAGGAAGAGCTGGAGGAAGTGTGTGAGGAAGAGCTGGAGGAAGTGTGTGAGGAAGAGCTGGAGGAAGTGTGTGAGGAAGAGCTGGAGGAAGTGTGTGAAGAGCTGGAGGAAGTGTGTGAAGAGCTGGATGAAGTGTGTGAGGAAGAGCTAGAGGAAGTGTGTGAGGAAGAGCTGGAGGAAGTGTGTGAGGAAGAGCTGGAGGAAATGTGTGAAGAGCTGAGGAAGTGTGTGAGGAAGAGCTGGAGGAAGTGTGTGAGGAAGAGCTGGAGGAAATGTGTGAAGAGCTGAGGAAGTGTGTGAGGAAGAGCTGAGGAAGTGTGTGTGAAGAGCTGAGGAAGTGTGTGTGAAGAGCTGGAGGAAGTGTGTGAGGAAGAGCTGGAGGAAATGTGTGAAGAGCTGAGGAAGTGTGTGAGGAAGAGCTGAGGAAGTGTGTGTGAAGAGCTGGAGGAAATGTGTGAAGAGCTGAGGAAGTGTGTGAAGAGCTGGAGGAAGTGTGTGAGGAAGAGCTGGAGGAAGTGTGTGAGGAAGAGCTGGAGGAAGTGTGTGAAGAGCTGGAGGAAGTGTGTGAAGAGCTGGAGGAAGTGTGTGAAGAAGAGCTGGAGGAAGTGTGTGAGGAAGAGCTGGAGGAAGTGTGTGAGGAAGAGCTGGAGGAAGTGTGTGAGGAAGTGCTGGAGGAAGTGTGTGAAGAGCTGGAGGAAGTGTGTAAAGAGCTGGAGGAAGTGTGTGAAGAGCTGGAGAAAGTGTGTGAGGAAGAGCTGGAAGAAGTGTGTGAAGAGCTGGAGAAAGTCTGTGAGGAAGAGCTGGATGAAGTGTGTGAGGAAGAGCTGGAGGAAGTGTGTGAGGAAGAGCTGGAGGAAGTGTGTGAGGAAGAGCTGGAGGAAGTGTGTGAGGAAGAGCTGGAGGAAGTGTGTGAAGAGCTGGAGGAAGTGTGTGAAGAGCTGGATGAAGTGTGTGAGGAAGAGCTAGAGGAAGTGTGTGAGGAAGAGCTGGAGGAAGTGTGTGAGGAAGAGCTGGAGGAAATGTGTGAAGAGCTGAGGAAGTGTGTGAGGAAGAGCTGGAGGAAGTGTGTGAGGAAGAGCTGGAGGAAATGTGTGAAGAGCTGAGGAAGTGTGTGAGGAAGAGCTGAGGAAGTGTGTGTGAAGAGCTGAGGAAGTGTGTGTGAAGAGCTGGAGGAAGTGTGTGAGGAAGAGCTGGAGGAAATGTGTGAAGAGCTGAGGAAGTGTGTGTGAAGAGCTGGAGGAAATGTGTGAAGAGCTGAGGAAGTGTGTGAAGAGCTGGAGGAAGTGTGTGAGGAAGAGCTGGAGGAAGTGTGTGAGGAAGAGCTGGAGGAAGTGTGTGAAGAGCTGGAGGAAGTGTGTGAAGAGCTGGAGGAAGTGTGTGAAGAAGAGCTGGAGGAAGTGTGTGAGGAAGAGCTGGAGGAAGTGTGTGAGGAAGAGCTGGAGGAAGTGTGTGAGGAAGTGCTGGAGGAAGTGTGTGAAGAGCTGGAGGAAGTGTGTGAAGAACTGGAGGAAGTGTGTGAAGAGCTGGAGGAAGTGTGTGAGGAAGAGTTGGAGGAAGTGTGTGAGGAAGAGCTGGAGGAAGTGTGTGAGGAAGAGCTGGAGGAAGTGTGTGAGGAAGAGCTGGAGGAAGTGTGTGAGGAAGTGCTGGAGGAAGTGTGTGAAGAGCTGGAGGAAGTGTGTGAAGAGCTGGAGGAAGTGTGTGAGAAAGAGCTGGAGGAAGTGTGTGAGGAAGGGCTGAGGAAGTGTGTGAAGAGCTGGAGGAAGTGTGTGAGGAAGAGCTGGAGGAAGTGTGTGAGCGAGGGCTGAGGAAGTGTGTGAAGAGCTGGAGGAAGTGTGTGAGGAAGAGCTGGAGGAAATGTGTGAGGAAGAGTTGGAGGAAGTGTGTGAGGAAGAGCTGGAGGAAGTGTGTGAGGAAGTGCTGGAGGAAGTGTGTGAGGAAGAGCTGGAGGAAGTGTGTGAGGAAGAGCTGGAGGAAGTGTGTGAAGAGCTGGAGGAAGTGTGTGAGGAAGAGCTGGAGGAAGTGTGTGAGAAGAGCTGGAGGAAGTGTATGTGAAGAGCTGGAGGAAGTGTGTGAGGAAGAGCTGCAGGAAGTGTGTGAGGAAGAGCTGGAGGAAGTGTGTGAAGAGCTGGAGGAAGTGTGTGAAGAGCTAGAGGAAGTGTGTGTGAAGAGCTGGAGGAAATGTCTGAACTGGAGGAAGTGTGTGAAGAGCTGGAGGAAGTGTGTGAGGAAGAGCTGGAGGAAGTGTGTGTGAAGAGCTGGAGGAAGTGTGTGAAAAGATGGAGGAAGTGTGTGAGGAAGAGCTGGAGGAAGTGTGTGAGGAAGAGCTGGAGGAAGTGTGTGTGAAGAGATGGAGGAAGTGTGTGAAGAGCTGCAGGAAGTGTGTGAGGAAGAGCTGGAGGAAGTGTGTGAGGAAGAGCTGGAGAAAGTGTGTGAAGAGCTGGAGAAAGTGTGTGAGGAAGAGCTGGAGGAAGTGTGTGAAGAGCTGGAGGAAGTGTCAGGACTGGAGGAAGTGTGTGAAGAGCTGGAGGAAGTGTGTGAGGAAGAGCTGGAGGAAGTGTGTGTGAAGAGCTGGAGGAAGTGTGTGAAAAGATGGAGGAAGTGTGTGAGGAAGAGCTGGAGGAAGTGTGTGAGGAAGAGCTGGAGGAAGTGTGTGAAGAGCTGGAGGAAGTGTGTGAAGAGCTGGAGGAAGTGTGTGAAGAGCTGGAGGAAGTGTGTAAAGAGCTGGAGGAAGTGTGTGAGGAAGAACTGGAGGAAGTGTGTGAGGAAGAGCTGAGGAAGTGTGTGAAGAGCTGGAGGAAGTGTGTGAGGAAGGGCTGAGGAAGTGTGTGAAGAGCTGGAGGAAATGTGTGAGGAAGAGCTGGAGGAAGTGTGTAAAGAGCTGGAGGAAGTGTGTGAAGAGCTGGAGGAAGTGTGTAAAGAGCTGGAGGAAGTGTGTGAGGAAGAACTGGAGGAAGTGTGTGAGGAAGAGCTGAGGAAGTGTGTGAAGAGCTGGAGAAAGTGTGTGAGGAAGAGCTGAGGAAGTGAGAGTGAAGAGCTGGAGGAAGTGTGTGAAGATCTGGAGAAAGTGTGTGAGGAAGAGCTGGAGGAAGTGTGTGAAGAGCTGGAGGAAGTGTGTGAAGAGCTGGAGGAAGTGTGTGTGAAGAGCTGGAGGAAGTGTGTGAAGAGCTGGAGAAAGTGTGTGAAGAGCTGGAGGAAGTGTGTGAGGAAGAGCTGGAGGAAGTGTGTGAGGAAGAGCTGGAGGAAGTGTGTGAAGAGCTGGAAAAAGTGTGTGAGGAAGAGCTGGAGGAAGTCTGGGCTTCTGCTCAAACTGTTGTCGTTCGATTAGCAAAAGAAGATGAATGGATGTTCAATTCATATATTAATTGTACTGCACTTACTGTACTTTATTCTCTTCATGTCAGCTTCTACCACTGAAGCCAGTCTGTAATAACCCCAAAATTCTATAACGTCATGTTCAGGAGAATTTGGACTGCCCCGTACACTAAAGCCGAATATTGCGTCATCTGAAATCCTGGAATGGAATGACTTGAACATAATTGCCACCAACCACAGTCCTCTGCCTCCTGAGGGGCCCTGACATTGGTGGGCTGGAGTGGTGGATAAACGCGGTGTTTGGGGCGCACTCACGGCCCTCTCACCTGCCTCTGTTTGGGGATAAGTTTGTTTTGGCAGCCCGCTCTCCTGGCCCCTTCAGCTAAGTGATTTCAGCCTAAATGTCGGGTGTATTTGTGAGGCTGAGAGCTCCGTGCTTGTGGCAGCGTGTGGGGGTGGGACATGTCCACAAGCAGGGTCCCGGGACACTTGACCACGCTGCGCTCTGATTGGTTGAGAGCGTCCATTCTCTCCACAACATCACCTCTGCCGCTGCTGCTTTGTGCTCGACTCAAACTGTCCAGAAACGCACAATCACAATTTTGAAATAGTGCTGGAAATTTACAAGAAATGGTTTAAAAGTGTGTACGGAAAACGAGTCTGATAAATGGTTTGTGTTGTCGTTGGAGGGCAGAGGCCAGTGCAGCTCACAATTTGTGGTTTTTGAAAGAAACAGCATATCCAAATGTAAAATACACACATTTTGAACCAGCGTATCTCTTGACAACAATCATGTTTGTGAGCTTTGATCATTCCACTTCTTTTTAATACTATTATGTCTAGAGTATCCCAGACATTGACACACTTTGTGCCTGAAGGATAAACCAAGCATTTACAAATGTGATCCTGTACGACAATAAGCAATACATACTGCAAGCAAATGTGACCATGAAAAGTACTGTATCTGATTTTCCTTTAAAAAAAAAACAAAAAAAAAAACACAAAAGGACACTCATTTAAAATGGAAAGCAGAGCTCCAAAAGTATTATTATCACATACCTAATTGTAATTATTCACCACCACAATGATTTTAAGAGTGCTTTTCCACAACTTTCAGAGCCCAGAGCAGAGCTTAGTGTAAATGAAAAGCGATGACGTTTGTTATTTATCTGGTCATTGCCTCTTACCTCATGATAAACCTATATGATGTGTGGATAACCCTTTAAACTGGTGCTCACAGTTTACTAAAATGATGTTTTGATTATGTACAGCAGGGTTATTCAACTTAAGGACCAGGGGCCGTGTTCCATGCTTTGGGGGAGATCAGAATCAGAAAAAAACACATGGTGATGGAGGAGGTGAGGATGGACCACACGGTGATGGAGGAGGTGAGGATGGACCACACGGTGATGGAGGAGGTGAGGATGGACCACACGGTGATGGAGGAGGTGAGGATGGACCACACGGTGATGGAGGAGGTGAGGACGGACCACACGGTGATGGAGGAGGTGAGGACGGACCACACGGTGATGGAGGAGGTGAGGATGGACCACACGGTGATGGAGGAGGTGAGGATGGACCACACGGTGATGGAGGAGGTGAGGATGGACTCCATGATGGCCGTGTAGAACTGCACCATCATCTGCTGCAGCTTGTCTTTCCTCAACTGCAGCAGAAGTCCATCCTCTGCTGGTTCTTCTTGATGATGGAGCTGATGGTCGGCTCCACTTGAGGTCCTGAGTGATGGTGGTGCCGAGAAAGCGGAAAGAGTCCATAGTGGTGATGAGAGAGTCTGTCGGGGTGAGGGGGGGCAGGATCATCTACAGGATCATCTCCACTGTCTTCTGTTGAGCTTCAGGTTGATGCCGCTGCACCAGGACACCAGCCGGTCCACCTCCCTCCTGTAGACAGACTCAACGCCGTCACAGATGAGTCCGATGAGGCTGGTGTCGTCCGCAAACTTGATCAGTTTCACAGAGTCGTGGCTGGAGTTGCAGGAGTTGGTGTCACAGGGAGAAGAGCAGAGGAGAAAGTACACAGCCCTGTGGAAATAGTTTGAGTGTCTAAGACATTCTTCCCCATCCTTCTGACTTCCATTCATTTCCAAGAGACTGATCCCAATCTGAACCTGAACGCTGGTCTTTTAACTCGTATCTGCACCTTAAGCCTGTTATTGATCTACTATCATCAGCTTTACCTCATGAGGACCTCATTATGGGTCCCCACAAAGCAGCTGAGTGTGTGTACAGACTTCAGTCCCCATAATGTGATGAAAACCTGTTCACAGTCTGAGCTCTCCTCCTCAGACTCTGCTTTATTGTCTTAATTAAAACAGAGCCTGCTTAATTATTTTTATCCACTCCAGTGCACCACAGGAGCCCTGAGAGCCAAACTGAGACTTTCAGGAAATTACAAATTGACTTTTGTTATGAAATTGCATCATAAAATGTACAAATATGGCCAATATTTGACAAGAAAAGTACTTTTATTACTACCCATTAACAGAACCATTTCCAAAGGGCTGCACATACAACATCAAACAAAAAACAAAGGGTATAGTAAGTGCTTTATTTGATCTTACTGATCCCAAAACAATAAAAGCAGTACAATCAAATCAAGCAAAAAAAAAAAAAAAAAAAATAAGCAAAAAAAAAAAAAAATCAACTACAAAATGCAATAGGTAAGCTGTACAGACGTGGGGGACCGGGCGTTCTCTATGGCCCGGATGAGGTTTGAGATACTGTGGGGCCAGTCCATTAAAACCTTCAAAAACAAGCAATAAAATCTTAATATCGACTCTAAAACAAAGAGGAAGCCAGAGCCAGACGCTACAATCAGAGATTCAGAGAGTCACGTTGGTCATGTTTGCTGTTGGGCACATGTTTGTTTATAGTCAGATGTTTGTAGGTGGTCACATGTTTGCATTTGCTGTTGGTCACATGTTTGTAGATGGTCACATGTTTGTAGATGGTCACATGTTTGTAGATGGTCACATGTTTGCTGATGGTCACATGTTTGTCGTTGGTCACATGTTTGTAGCTGGTCACATGTTTGCTGCTGGTCACATGTTTGCTGTTGGTCACATGTTTGCTAATGGTCACATGTTTGCTGGAGGTCACATGTTTGGCAGAGATTGCTTTTTGTTTGACTGTGATACAAACATCAGACACGTCTGACATGAATCTCTGGTCTTTGGTCGTACGATGGTTCTGTCTCTGACCAAAGACCCACGTGTTTGACCCATAGACCGCACATATCGATGGACTGTGGGAATGTGACGTCACCCATAGAAACTGATAGCGGCTAAAGTGGAGCCAGACTCCATATTTGGAAATCCGAGTGTGTATCGTGGCAACCACATGGACTAATCAGGAGCGAGGTTGTTAACAGTTTCCGCCCCTCGGTGGGAGGAGACAGCGGCAACGTGCGGCGCTAGCTGTCAATCAAACCTGTTGCTAACACAAGCGAAACCAGCCCCTGGAAAAGGAAACACCTGATTGGTCAGTTATTATTGCTAATAACTTGATTTATGAACAACCAACGAGAAAAAAACACCAGAATCGTGTGTCAAAACAGACAATTTACTTCCAAGATGGTGAGTTTAACAGAAACAGTTACAGAGTAAAAGGCACCAGTGTCCCAATAGAAAGTGACTGGCAGCCCGGGTTGATGGAGCCAGGACCGCCTCCATGGACACTTCCTATTTGGAACGCGGCGGCAGCGAGCGAGGGCCGTCCAGTGATGTGTACGGTCTATGGTTTGACCTGATCTTAAACAGCTGATCCGAGCCGGGACAGGGACAGTGTCCATTACAGCGGGTCCCCGTCTGCTGCGGAGGTTAGACTGACCTTGATGCCGCCCCCTCTTTTTGCATTGTGGGTAATGAAGGCGGTTTTTGAAAATAGAAAAATAACCTAATCCTCTCTTCATCAGTCCTGCGCCTCTCCTCCACTTTACCCTCTGATGAGGGCTGGACTAGGCATAAACAGGACTAAATCAGCTCTAAATGAAACCCATACACTGCAGATCTGAAACAGGACTAAACTGGGATACAAAACCCACACAAACCCTAGTGTAGCCCAGGGTTTAATCAAAAAAGGAGAATTTAACAAGGATAGGTTACAATCCGCTGAATTTTGGAGGGCAAAATAAACAAAGATATCAAATTTGGAAGCCAGGAAACGTTGAACTGAACCAAGTCGAGAGCTAAAACAAGAACGAAACAGATCTAATGGATGAGGCTTATGAGCGCCCTCCCCTCACACTCCCTCCACATCCACAGTAACAAGCCTATTATCTGACAGTTCCACTCCACTGACCCGTCCAATAACACTTTTCACATCCTGGACAGCCCCTGGAGAGAGAGAGAGAGAGAGTGTGTGTGTGTGTGTGTGTGTGTGTGTGTGTGTGTATGTGTGTGTGTGTGTGTGTGTGTGCGTGTGTGTGTGTGTGTGCGTGTGTGCGTGTGTGCGGGCTCTGCAGATTGGCCCCTGTTTGAAACATTTACCCGGCCTAACAGATCATCTCCGCCCGTGCCGGCTCCCAGGGGCCCAGATTAGTGGCTGATAGCGGGGCAGATTGGCGGGGGACGTGGCGATAGGAGTCGTTTAGGGGCAGAAGAATTGAGGTGGCGTTCACTGTCTTCTCATCATGAGCTCCATCCATTAGGCACCAATCAGAAGAAAAAACTAAACCGTGGACTAAACCAGGGGCCCGTTTCAAGAGCCACATGCGGCTCCTTAAAGCGTCCGGTGCAGCTCTTTGCACTTTGAGCAACCAAGAAAAAAGAATCGATTTTTTATTTTCAATATTTAGGAAACTCAGAGCTGGAGCTTGCACTGCCCAAGATAATAAAAACCTGTTTTATCACAGAGCTTTAGTCTGTGCAAATTCTCTGCTCGTGTGTCAAAGGAAGCCATGGATTGGTTACAGTAAAGACTTCAGTTGGTTGCAGAGTCATAAACCATGGATTTGAAGCTGTAGCGTCACTTGATAAATACAAGAAAATGATATATTTAAAAAAGTCTGATGATTGAGATTTGTTTTAGGTTGTTTTTATGATGTATTGTTTTGTGATTTTTTGTGATCAGATGCTGCCTTGGCCAGGTCTCTTTTGTAAAAGAGATTCTGAATCTCAGTGAGACCTCCTGATTAAATGAAGGTCTATAAAAAAGAAATAAAAACATTATAATGTACCAGAATGCGGGGAATGACACATCGTTTGCTCAACCAGGTTGGTGTGAACAAAGTCCCAGCAAGGTTTAAAAAAATAAAATATACCCAATAGGTCTAAAGCAAGACTAAACCAGGTCTAAACCAAGACTCCACCAGATCTGCCTCAAGTCCAAACTAGGTCTAAACCAGGTAAAAAGCAAGACCACACCCGGGCTAAACCAAGTTCAAACCATCTTCAATGTCGGTCTAAACTGTGTCTGGAGCTAAACTACAGCTAACCAGGAACAGAGCAAGACCAAACCAGGGCTAATCAAAGTCCAAACCAGGTTTAAACCAAGAGTAAAGCAAAAAACAGGTCTTGATCAAGTGGAATCCAACTTCAAACCAGTGCTAAAGTGAACTTATTTTAAACCAAGTTCATACTCAAACTTAAACAAGTCCTAACCAGGTCTACTAAACCAGGACAGGACTAAACCAGGCCTTAATCAAGTCCAAATGAAGTCCTCATCATCCCGCGGTGTGAGGAAGAGGAGATACAGTAGGTTTCCAGGGTCTTTTGTTAAAAACTAGGACCAAACCAGGACTTTAGAATGACTCAATTAGAGCAAAATAACAGCCGTACCAAAGTTAAATTAAAGTGCCTATGACATGTTTTTATGATTTTCTAATTTTGACTTTATTCAGTGTACGAATACTGCTTGTAAATATAAATTATACTTTTACACTAATCAGGTCGCTGTTTGTGGAGAGAAGTAGAAAAATAAAAACTTGAAAATTACAGGAAGTAAACAAACTGATGACGTCACACTGGGGAGACAAAGGTTATACATAATTTACCCAAAATAAACTGCTTTTTTGGCGCTTTAAACACTGATTCAACAAAATAAAGGTGTTCACATGTGTTTTTCTTTGTCAAATAAAAAAAAAAAAAGTGTGACATTAGATGAGTTTTGGTGCACTGTACAGGATGGTTTATTGGTAATCTCCCACTGTGATGTCATCATTTACAAATTGGAAGTGAAATTAAAAACCTAAAATAAATAGCTAAACTGGGGTAAAATTTGTAATGATTTTAGCAGAATTTGGAATAGATTTATCTTCACTGCATTTTAGTAAAACGAGTAGGTACTTTAAGCCAGTCTAAACTCAGACTAAACCCGGTCTAGACCAGGACTAAACATTTGTCCTGTATTTCAGCACACATTAGTCATTAGCTCCGTATTCCCCGGTGCAGGGACCAGTGGGGGCCAATTATCATGTCTCTTCTTGTTGTGATAGGAGCACACTCGGGGCCCTTGGGGGTGCTTTTGGGGGGCCGCTGCTGAGACAATCTGTTAATTCCACAGTACATTTGAACCAAACTTTGTTCTTGTGAAATTCAATATTTCAGTCTCAAAGGTAAATATTAACAGGCCCACATTATGCATTTTCAAGTTTTGGGAACAATTTTCGAACATCGTATTCTTCATATTTCACTCTGTTTTTCGAGCTTAAGGTGAGACAAGGAATAGGAAAAAATCTTAAATTTAAAGATTCCAATTTGAAACTTCTCCTGTAGTTTACGCACATAAATGTAAGTTTTTCATCATGTCATGTTTTCATGTAGAAATAAGGCATTTTGTGTGTAAAATAGCTAAAATTACACATATTTGGGACATATAAATCTGAAAAATTGACAGAACCAGGTTTAAATTTCTTGGTTCATTTTGTAACATATTAATTACAAAATAATGTACAGAGGGGATTTTGTATTTCTTATTTAGTTTTTAAGTAAACTAGATTGGACTGAAAATTGTTTTGTCTTTTTGACTTAAAACTTCAATAAATTAATCAAATCAAATCAATTTATTTTTATAATGCCCAAAATCACAACAACAGTTGCCTCGATGGGCCACAGGTAAAAGCAGTTCAGATAACTGTCCCAGAATGCCCCTGTCCTTTGACCCTCCTTCACGGCGAGGAAAAACTACAAAAAACCCCATGGGAAAAAGTAGAAACCTCGTGGAGAACCACAGTGAAGGAGAGATCCTACTCCCACGGACGGACAGGCTGCAGATGAACTAGGACTGACATCCACTTGGACTGAACCAGAACCACTCAGGAGGGAGGTGGCTTTAAAGAGTTCCTCCAGGCGGACGAGGAGCAGTCCCAGTGTAGAGAAAGCTCCTCCAGCATTGGAATGGTTCATCTAAAGTAGATGGAGTTGGTCCAGGCAGACGAGGTGTGGCTAATCCAGCTGTCCAGGCGGGTGGTGCATAGATCGTCCAGTGTAGAGATCGATCCTCCAGACAGATGGGGGTGGGGGGGTCGTCACTGGAGCAGCCACCGCAGTGTCTGAAACAGTCTCCACTCCCCGGGGAAGTGGAGAGAAAGAGAAACATGTGAACAGCAATTAGTTTTAGACTTAGATGTAAAAAAAAAAAAATCCTTCTGTATGTTTCGTCAAAATCTTGTTGAGTCCAGATTGTACAGTTTGTGTGGGATCTAGTTAAGGCTGATCTTTATGTCCCGAGGGAGAAAAATGCATTTTAAGAAAACGGCCTTTGAAGTTACAATGTCCCAGAGAAATCTATGGATGAAGTGGATTCAATGGAAGAATAAAAATGAAAAGAGCAGACTGGACAAATGTATGGTTTCCACATGAAAGCTGATATTTTGACAGAGCAAAAATGGAAAAAAAAGAGTTTTGCCTGCAGCGTCTCACCTTAAATACTGATGCCATATATAACGGACGCACTGATCTGTTTGAAGCTCTCTTACTCAAGTGCCCTTCCATTCCTGGGGGAGGAGCGTATAGCTTTATAATTTGTTCACATTTCCTTAGCAAACAGTTAGGGCACGGCTAGGGTCAGCGTTAGGGTTAGATGTAGGACCAGTTTATTTGGTTAAGGTTGAGGCTTTGGAACATGAAACATTAGTCCCGCCCTGAAACAATGCTGGACATTTAGGGAGCAAGCAAGCATTACAACTATTACAACCATTTTTCATTAAAGGAAAAATATTAAGCATTTTTCATGTTGCTTTTGCCTTAAAATTTAATGAGAAAAAAGATTCTTATTCATTCTATGACCTGTGTTATCATTCACTATGAAATGACACTTACTGAGTGCATCCAGCCAGCAGATGGCGCCAGCGTTATATATACAGTCTAGTGAAGTTAGCGCTGAAAATACGTCATCGTGTGGATTTGCTGCAGCAGTTATCATGTTTAGAGGCAGAAATGCTCAGAACAGGTTTGGCAATGATTTAAGGACTTAAAACAGCGGAAGATTCAGTGACATGTGAAGGCTGAAAATACGTTCAGCAGGACGTGTGTTTGACGCTTGGAGGGGGAGGATTTTCAAATAAACATTCCTCAAAACAGTGTGACTGCAACTGAATGCTACTCCAGGTGTGTTTTTGATGACGGAACATTGTTAGAACATGGTTTAAAGCTCAAAGATGTCACTGTAGCAGAACATGTGTCCTGACTGGTCTGTACAATCAAACATTGTCAATCGATGGACCACATCTGGGCGAATGAGGGTTTACATCTGTGTCTTGTCTTATCAAGCGGCTTATCTCCCAAGGACCAAAGTGTGGCCTGACCCCAGACCCGGTCTGTACCTGACCCCAGACCCGGTCTGTACCTGACCAGACCACCGGCCTGTACCTGACCCCCGGCCTGTACCTGACCCCAGGCCTGTACCTGACCCCAGCCTGTACCTGACCCTGGTCTGTACCTGACCCCAGACCCCGGTCTGTACCTGACCCCAGACCCCGGTCTGTACCTGACCCCAGACTGTACCTGACCCCCGGCCTGTACCTGACCCCAGACCCCGGTCTGTACCTGACCCCGGCCTGTACCTGACCCCGGCCTGTACCTGACCCCCGGCCTGTACCTGACCCCCGGCCTGTACCTGACCCCAGTCTGTACCTGACCCCTGGCCTGTACCTGACCCCCGGTCTGTACCTGACCCCGGCCTGTACCTGACCCCGGCCTGTACCTGACCCCGGCCTGTACCTGACCCCCGGCCTGTACCTGACCCCCGGCCTGTACCTGACCCCAGTCTGTACCTGACCCCGGTCTGTACCTGACCCCGGCCTGTACCTGACCCCAGTCTGTACCTGACCCCGGCCTGTACCTGACCCCCGGCCTGTACCTGACCCCGGCCTGTACCTGACCCCGGTCTGTACCTGACCCCCGGCCTGTACCTGACCCCGGCCTGTACCTGACCCCCGGCCTGTACCTGACCCCGGTCTGTACCTGACCCCGGTCTGTACCTGACCCCGGCCTGTACCTGACCCCCGGCCTGTACCTGACCCCCGGCCTGTACCTGACCCCGGTCTGTACCTGACCCCCGGCCTGTACCTGACCCCCGGCCTGTACCTGACCCCGGTCTGTACCTGACCCCGGCCTGTACCTGACCCCGGTCTGTACCTGACCCCCAGCCTGTACCTGACCACCGGCCTGTACCTGACCCCGGCCTGTGCATCCTGGTTATTAACAGTTGCGTCACATAGTGATAATATGTTGGGTGTAAGACCAGGACGTGGTTTGTCACCCTCATTGTTCACTTTTTTTTTTAAACCGACCGCTGTGTTACATGCTTTGACCTGATTGGCCTCTGTGTTACATGCTTTGACCTGATTGGCCGCTGTGTTACATGCTTTGACCTGATTGGCCGCTGTGTTACATGCACTGATCTGATTGGCCGCTGTGTTACATGTTTTGACCTGATTGACTGCGGTGTGCTCTGACCTAATTGGTTGTGGTGTTACATGCTTTAACCTGATTGGTTGTGGTGTTACATGCTTTGACCTGATTGGTTGTGGTGTTACATACTTTAACCTGATTAGTCATGGTGTTACATGCTTTAACCTGATTGGTTGTGGTGTTACATGCTTTGACCTGATTGGTCATGGTGTTACATGCTTTGACCTGATTGGCCGCGGTGTGCTCTGACCTAATTGGTTGTGGTGTTACATGCTTTAACCTGACTGGTCATGGTGTTACATGCTTTGACCTGATTGGTTGTGGTGTTACATGCTTTAACCTGATTGGTCATGGTGTTACATGCTTTGACCTGATTGGTCATGGTGTTACATGCTTTGACCTGATTGGTTGTGGTGTTACATGCTTTAACCTGATTGGTCATGGTGTTACATGCTTTGACCTGATTGGTTGCGGCGTTACATGGATGTGGTGGACTCTTCACCCTGCCTGTGGGAGTGAGGAGAGCTCTGCAGCTCCATCTGGTTCACACGCTGTCAGGACTGATGCATGCTGGGAACACACACACACCCACAGCAGTGTGTGTGTGTGCGTGCGTGCGTGTTTGTGTGTGTGTGTGTGTGTGCGTGTGCGTGTGTGTGTGCAGATCGTGTGGACTCTCCTGTGTGTCCCAAACAAACCGCAGAGGGGCCGTGAAGGATCAGTTCACATTTATTTAAGTTATGACCATGAAATATCTTTCAGAATGTACAGTGTGGGTAAAATGAAAGCTCATGATGACTTGCATAAAATAATCAAATCAAATTAGAATTCCATTTAGAAATTACTCAAAATGTTAGTTCTAAAAGGATGTACTTGCTTCACATCATGTAATAAAAGTATCGAATAACTTTGAATTTGTATTGCACTGGTTGGATCGAACTGCCATTCTTTAGAATGAGGTGAACGTCCAAAAAGTGATATCAGTTATCCCTCTTAAACAGCTCCTGCTGCTGTGGCACCACGATAAGTCACTTAGTCTGAAATATAGATTATTTTGTTTTGGGAAAAAAGAGCAGAAATAAATGCTTTGTCTTTTTGTGGATTGTAAAGACAAGCTTTTTTATTACTTTGCAGCAACTTAAATATGTCCACAGTCACTTCACAGACTCATGCTTCCTTATAGGAACAAAAGCAGGCCCTACTGCAGTGAGGAAAAGCCCTTTAAAATCCTGAGTCATGGAGGGCCGCATGGGCGAAAGTAAAGACCAATCAAAATAATACATTATAATGCAAATGAAACAATTATAGTGAAACTGACACAATGACTCTATAGCAGGAGATTCCCAGTTAAACCTTTTCTAAGGTCCAATATAAAATAAGAGAATGAAACACTAACGTGCAATATGTACAATGAGTCATAGATGTGTTCATTATTCAACCCTTTACAGCTTAAAGGTTCATGCGATGGAAAAAAAATTATAATAATAAATAAAAAGTGCATAAAAAATGTACACACAAGCCTAAGCGGAGTCATTCAAATTGAACAGTCACCACACCTTTATTCAGGCTTGGAACATTCATTTGAAGTCTATATGACAACAGTGTTTGTCATTGAGGTTCAGTAGAAAGACTTACTTTTGCAGTAAATAGTGCTGTGTGTGATTATGTGGGCTCCTGTCAGTGTGTGAGTCAGAGGTTATGCACATCTCATGTTCCCAACAGAGCAGAAGAGAACAGCCGCTGCCTCTCCGTCTCTCAGTCCTGAGGCCGGGTGGAGAAATAATCCAATGTCTTGAACAGGTTTCTCTTCATGTGACCAGGAAAGATTTAGACCAAAGTGACAGGTGCTCAGGCACATGTAAACTAGCAACTGAATGTTTTGTTCGCTTTTGCCTCCTGGAACTCTCAGCACAAGATGATTGTACAAGAGAGAACACATGGCTCCAGTGAACAGACAGCAAACGCAGAAACAGAAAATAATCATTCCTCACCACTTACTTGATGTTCTGGTACTCTATGCTAACTTAAATGCTGAGCCAACATTCTTCAGAAAACAGAAACAAACATAAGTGTTTCCTGTTTATCAACGCACAGCACTCACGTCAAGACCCAATTATTATATTTCCAGTGCATAATGCATTTGACATTATTGACCGATGCATTCCATAAAGAGGACAAACATGGCTTAGAGAACTTTACTTTACCTAATGTAACTATAGTTCTATGAGTAGGAGCGTGGCCCTGTATGGCCTTCACTATTGGCTAGTCTTGACCCTTTATAAGCTCTTTTTACCTTCTGGCCAGATGGCCGTGGGGCACCCTGTACTCCCATCAGGCCACAGTGCATGTGTCCTTCTACCAAGGACACATGTGTGTGAGCCCAAAAACATATAACGCAGCAAAGTAACCAGCTGCCTCTCCCAAGAGCCCCTGTCCTTCACCAAGTAAAGATGAGGATGTACAAAGGCCTGCAAAGAGCACCGCGCATCTCCACGTACAATAGAGAACAACCCCCAGAAGTCGCCACCATCAAGAGCGCCAGACTGGGAAGGAACGCAGAGTACGCACTCAGACATGTCCAGTGTCCAATACAGAGTGAGCAACTGACCCAGTGGAGCAGGTGTGGGCATCCCCGAGCTCACTGCTCCGAGCAGAAGGGCGAGAGTCATGGTGGGAAGCACCTGGAGGTGTCTTTGGATGCGGAATCCAGCCGGTCCACTAACCTATGCATGTCTGGGCCGATCCATCCAGGTTTTGATCAGGCGCTCATGTGAAACAGGACTCATGAAGCCACGGTGGGAATCTTCGGCGGACTGGCGCCAGGCAGATGACATGGTTGTGTTCGTCCTCTGGTAGAACTGTTGCCCAGCAGACTCCGCAGCTCTTGGGCCAGACACCGGCAGGTGGTGAGGATCGGGCGTCGATTCAGTGGTGAGTTCATCCTTCTGTCTTCTTCTGGTTGAACAGAATCTTCAAGGTGCTGAGATTGAGTCAAATACACAGCTCATAAAGGATCAGGGGTGTGAGTGATGGTCACATGACTGCAGCTAGCGGACATTTTTCCTCAGGGCTAGGAGTGAGGCCTGTAGAGGGCGTAGCACACAGGACATAGAAGTGAAATAAATGCAGAAAAAGCATGAGGATAAACAGGAAGTAATTTCCTGTTTACGCTAGCTTTAGCCATGTCTCACAGCCAAAAAGTTGTAATTACTAAATGTCTTTTGTGAGTTGCTGAGATGACCTCAGGATTAAAAAGTAGGATTCAGGTACGATTTACATAAGGCAGAGTTGTTTGGGTGACGTCATCTGCTCCCGTAGCAGAACTCTGCCTCTGGCGTTGTCATTCTTGGGATTTATGATCAGATTAAAACGTTACAAATGTTAGTGTTACAAACTTGTGAAGTGGACACTTCCTCACATGACTGTAGATTTTGGAGTTGTACAGGTTTTGCACACTGGTAGAAGTCGAACGAAGCCTGTCGCAGAGATGGAACGAGGAGCAGAACCAAAGCATTCCATGTGAACAGCAGCATTACAGAGATGAGCTGTGAGATACAGAGATCTGAGACACGGGCTGATAAGAGGACATGGTACTTTAGTTTGCTTTGATCAGCTCCAAGTTTGATTAAGATGAAATTACCATTCAGTTAAAGTACTGTGGAACTGATGAGGCAACACGGAGATCTGAGCCAGGATCTTGTTCAGGACGGAGTATCCAACTGGAGGATTCACTTACTGTTCATCAGCTGGTGAAAGTGAGCAGGGTCTCTCAAACATGTGGGAAATGAAGATTGTAAACAACAACAAAAAGTGTTTTTCTCTTGTTTACTGCTTCTGTGTTGCCCTGGTTTAATTCTAGGTTGGTTCTGGTTTGTCCTTATTTAATTCTGCTTTAAACCTGGTTTAAATGTTACATCTCATTTAATGTTATATCTTATTTAGACCTGGTCCTGGCTTAGTCCTGGTTTAGTCCTTTTTTCTTCTTTATAATCAAAGCCCACAGTCCTCCAAAAAAGTGTTCCTCATCAAAATGTTGTCAAATAACCCTGATATAAACTAATGTATAACTACAAAAGTGTACTCAAGTAAAAGTACAGTTACATGACAGAACATGTACCCAGTTATTCCGTTCAATTCAATTTATTTTTGTAGCGCCCAAAATCCCAACAACAGTTGCCTCGATGGGCACAGCCATTATAAGTGCTGTGACAAAACTGACTTAAACAAAAGTAAAAGGTACTCCTGAAAAATACTACCCCAAGACCAGTTACTTACTTTTTAACAGAATTTTATAAGCATTTAAGAATATCAGTCTTTTATACAAATCTTACTAAATTAAACAGTGTAAAGCTGTATTAAGTAGTTTGAAACCACAGTCTGCCTATTCTCTGCGCTCTGGCCAATCAGAGCACACGATGCAGTGATGTGCTGTGACTTTGTGGGTTTAGAATGGAGCCGAGACAGAGGAGGGACTGACGTGGCAAATGTCTCACTTTGAACTTTTAACCCTGAAAAAACGTGCTTGGGTTTTTCTTTTGAGTTTCAGTTGCTGAATTTAGCGGTGTCCATTTTTCATTTTTCATTTTCATTCTGTGTTTCTCAGTTTAGAAATTGTCTTTTCATATTCAGTGCAGTAACACTCTGAATGCAAACTCTTGATTATTTAAAAGGTGAGTTTTGACATTTTAAACTGAGAAAAACTATTACATGTACACTGCAAAATTCCTCTGGATGCAATTTATATTTCAAAAATTCAGAGTTAGTAATTTGTCAGTATTTAAAATTCAAAATGAGCCAAAACAAATACTCTTCCATATCACTTTCCAGCCCTGATTAATTCAACATGATCCACGGCTTTGGAGTCAGCCCTGAGCGCAGCTCCTACTGTACACGTCTGACACTGGCGCTGACCTCAGAGCAGCTGTAAATCTGGCTGTACGGCCTGCTGACAGGAGCCACGGCTGTTAGCATAACCCACAGTCAGAGGAAGCACTCGGGCCCCCAAGGGCCCCACACACAGGCTGGAGGCAGATTGATGTGTCCATGTTAGATGTGCTACTGAAGAAGTGGAGCTGCACGAGTGTGGGAACAGCAGCTCCGAGCGCAGCACTGGAACCAATCAGACCACACTGAACACACACTGAACACACACTGAACACACACTGAACACACACTGAACACACACTGAACACACACTGAACACACACTGAACACACACTGAACACACACTGAACACACACTGAACACACACTGAACACACACTGAACACACACTGAACACACACTGAACACACACCGAACACACACCGAACACACACTGAACACACACTGAACACACGCCAAACACGCACTGAACACACTCTGAACACACACTGAACACACACTGAACATACACTGAACCCACACTGAACACACACTGAACACACACCAAACATGCACTGAACACACGCCAAACACACACTGAACACGCACTGAACCCACACTGAACACACACTGAACACACGCCAAACACGCACTGAACCCACACTGAACACACACTGAACACACACCAAACATGCACTGAACACACGCCAAACACACACTGAACCCACACTGAACACACACTGAACACACGCCAAACACGCACTGAACCCACACTGAACACACACTGAACACACAACACGCACTGAACATGCACTGAACACACTGAACCCACAACACACACTGAACATGCTCTGAACACACACTGAACACACACTGAACACACACTGAACACACACTGAACACACACTGAACATGCACTGAACACACACTGAACATACACTGAACACACACTGAACACACACTGAACACACACTGAACACATTTCTATAATTTAATAATACTTTAATTTAATTTTCATTAAAAACTGATTGAACTGCAAAGTCTCAGCTTCACAAAGAGTCCAGACATAGTTTGTGTTTCAAAAGGTTCAGAAACAGCTTCAGTTTGACTTGTGGCTCCTTTTCTTTAGGAGTATTAGGAAAAATAGGCCCGAATGGTGTCTCTGTGGGAGAAAAATGCATTTGAAAAAAAATGGCCTCACATATTACTCCACATTATTTTTCTAAAGTATTGAAGGATGATGTGGGGATATGCACAAATAGACAATTTATTCAAAAAGTTCCATTACCTGAATGTAAGTGCTAAAAATACAGTGAAGTCTCCAGTGTTGCTGAGCAGATGAACAGTGGTTAGTGTGAGCCTGAGTCCAAACCACATAATGACAGCTACTAAAATAGTCCAGATTCATGTGCTCTGAGACTCTCAGGCCTGGAGACGACTGAAACACCTCCACACTACACTCCAAACATGTGCATCAGGCCTGGAGACGACTGAAACACCTTCACACTACACTCCAAACATGTCCATCAGGCCCGGAGACGACTGAAACACCTCCACTCTACACTCCAAACATGTCCATCAGGCCTGGAGACGACTGAAACACCTCCACACTACACTCCAAACATGTGCATCAGGCCTGGAGACGACTGAAACACCTCCACACTACACTCCAAACATGTCCATCAGACCTGGAGACGACTGAAACACCTCCACACTACACTCCAAACATGTCCATCAGGCCTGGAGACGACTGAAACACCTCCACACTACACTCCAAACATGTCCATCAGGCCTGGAGACGACTGAAACACCTCCACACTACACTCCAAACATGTGCATCAGGCCTGGAGACGACTGAAACACCTTCACACTACACTCCAAACATGTCCATCAGGCCCGGAGACGACTGAAACACCTCCACACTACACTCCAAACATGTCCATCAGGCCTGGAGACGACTGAAACACCTCCACACCTCCACACTACACTCCAAACATGTCCATCAGGCCTGGAGACGACTGAAACACCTCCACACTACACTCCAAACATGTCCATCAGGCCTGGAGACGACTGAAACACCTCCACACTACACTCCAAACATGTCCATCAGGCCTGGAGACGACTGAAACACCTCCATACTACACTCCAAACATGTCCATCAGGCCTGGAGACGACTGAAACACCTCCACACTACACTCCAAACATGTCCATCAGGCCTAGAGACGACTGAAACACCTCCACACTACACTCCAAACATGTCCATCAGGCCTGGAGACGACTGAAACACCTCCACTCTACACTCCAAACATGTGCATCAGGCCTGGAGACGACTGAAACACCTCCACACTACACTCCAAACATGTGCATCAGGCCTGGAGACGACTGAAACACCTCCACTCTACACTCCAAACATGTCCATCAGGCCCGGAGACGACTGAAACACCTCCACACTACACTCCAAACATGTCCACCAGATCCTTCCTGACCCCAACATATCCTCCAGATCCATTCAGACTCCAGCCGACCATTTATGACCTGCTCAGATTCCACCAGACCACTTCTGACCACACTAAACTCATCCAGATTCCATCAGGTTCCTTCAGACCTCACTAGACATCAACAGACTCTCACAGACCAAGCTGGAATCCTCCAGACCCCTCCTATAGACTCCTCCAGACTCCTCCAGACCCCTATTCAGACTCCTCAAGATTCCTCCAGACCCCTCGAGACTCCTCCTCCATACTCCTACAGACACCACCAGACCCCTTCAGACTCATCCAGACCCACCCAAACTCCTCCAGGCCCTATCAGACCCCTTCAGACTCCTCCAGATCCCTTCAGACTCCTTCAGACTGCTCCAAACCCCTCTAAACTTCTCCAGACCCTACTAGACTCCTCCAGACAGCTCCAGAGCCCTCCTTCTGACCATTCCTGACTCCTCTGGGTAGCTCCAGACATGAAATCAATATGAAGTAAACGTGAAACTGAAGCTTAACTTAACTGAAATTATAAGAAATTTAAACTGGTGGACAACAATGGAACATGTCGTGCCTCATTCAGTGAAATGAATGTGTTCTTTCATGTTTAGTAGTTACCACCCCCTCGTGCTAAATCTATAACAACTATCAACATCAGCCACATTTCAACTGGTTCCCCTTGGAGCGGGTCAGGTCCGAAAG
>CM033622.1:39983588-39993588 GCA_019453435.1 Rhinogobius similis | reverse complement strand
ACTCACTCACACACACACTCTCACACACACACACACACACACACACACACACACACACACACACACACACTCAGCTTTCATCTCAAACACTGGGCTCGCACACTGCACTTTTCTTTTATTTCTTTTTACGCCAAAGAATGGGAATCGTTGTAGTGTGTAATTATGAAGACAATGTTGGGGGGATTATCACAGTGAGGCTCAGATAAGGAAGAGGGAGGGGGGAGGAGGGGAGGAGGGACCAATGCAGATATAGTCTCACTGTCTCGTCTTATGGGGTAAAGACAGGTCAGGACTCGGACAAAGGACAGCAGTTTGAGGACATGAGGGGCACGAAAAGGTACTTCTACAAACGGATAAACAGCACCACAGAGAGGAGCGCAGTACAGTGAACATCAACATTTAATCAATTCATTGGACATTTATTCCATATTTAAATAACTGAATGACATGTTTAATGAATGTGTAGCTGCCGTCATACGGAACTCTCATACCTTAAGGTTCATGTTTTGTAATGTTCAGTTTAAAAGCACAGTGTAGATATATGAGCAATAAGCAAAGATTTTTTGTAAATTCATGTTCATTTGTTTCATACTTAATCACATGAAAATGCATGAACGGAGGGAGAACTTTTATTTGTTTTGTTTCTGATGTTGTTGCTAAGGTGACTTTTTACCTGCGCACTTCTCTGCCTGAGCCGCTTCACTTTTTTTCCAACCAACTTATGCCAAAGACCGTCACTTTGCATTGGTGGCTATGATAGCGGAAGTCTTCATTTTTACAGTTAGAGTAAGGTTAGGGTTAGGATTAGGGTTAGGATTAGGGTTAGGATTAGAACAGATCATTTGGTTAAGGTTAGGGCTTTGGGGCAGGCACGCTAACCGGGTCTCGGCAGAATTGGGTTAGAGAAAAAAAGGATGTGCCTGAGCGTCACAGTGGCGGTCCTAGGAATTTGGGGGCCCAAGGCAAAATGGAGTACAGTACATCAAGTGTGATTTTCTATAACTTTTTCTGTCGTGTCTCTTGAATTGTTCTTGAAGGAAGGTTTTGGTTTTTGTTGTGATCGTTTTTTTTACACGTAGTGGCCGGACAAGTTCATACATTTGGTGTGATGAATCAACAGATGGAAAGTTCAGATGTAAAAGCTTTAAACAGGGGGTTCGGAGGTCCCTCCCCAGAAAAATATTCAAGAAATCAGACCATATTTCCCGTTTGTTGGAATATTTTGACACATTTTGCAGTTGAGTTAAACACACGATTTTTATTTGTTATTTTCTATATTTTATTTACTATTTTACTTCATTAGCGGGTGGTTTGGGCAGAATTACTACATTTGACTTGTTTAAAAGTACACTGCACCGCTTTATTGTGATATTCAGAACTTTGCTCATGATCGTGAAGGGCATCTTACTGGGGCCCCTTCAGGTCGGGGGCCCCTTCAGGTTGGGGGCCTGTTTGTGGCCTGTTGCCTAATGGTTATTCCACCGCTGGCCACACGAGGCGCTAAGAAAAGTGCAAAAAGATACCGTAATCTGAGTTTCTTGAAGAAGACGACGTAAATGTAAAGTTTATTCCTTTGGATGAGGTCAGTGAGGTAAACTTTTGGTTGTTTTATCGTTAGTTTACTGTCGTCTCTGATCATGTGAAGGCTGCGTGACTTAATTAATGTGTAATAAGCCAATTAGAGGGAAAAGTCTATACTTTATTTATTCGTTGGGTATGCATTTTGCTTGATTATTTTGTTTATAAGATCTGTGTTCTTTGAGCTTTAATTAGAATTAATTAATTGCGTGTTTAATTACTTAATTTTGGCACACTGAATCCTCCAGACTTTTGGAGTTTATCTTTGTCACAAACGAATCAGATTAAAGATTAGCGATCCTTAACTTTTAGGAGAGGCAAAGAGAAAAGATCAGCCTAAATCTGAAATATTTGGAAAACTGATTTACTGTCCACCTTTTGATATCATGAAAATACCTGGAGCTGTGTGAGAGAATGAGGGCAAGAATAAGCTTTCGGAGGGACTGGCTCCTGGACTAGGAACAGGGTTTGTACGAGTGCTGGAAATACTTGAAAGCCTTGAATCTTATTGCGTTATTTTCAAGGTAGGGACAGTGCTTGAATTTGGGAAAAGGCATGAAATTTAAACTTGCCAATCTGTATCCTAATAACGATGTTGTACTTGTTATTTGGGGGTCGCGACTGAAAAAGTTTAAGAACCACTGTATTAAAGAGCTAAACCTGTAGCTGCGCCTCATTGGTGCTGGTGTTACCGTCAAAGTGATTTCTGCATCTGTTTTCCTCAAATGAATGACTTAATGGGGCGGTGCTAAAACACAAGTCCATTTGTTGTGATACTTTTTATCATTTATTTATTTGCAAAGTGCATATTGGGAGTGAAATATATTGGATTATTTTGTTAATTTCAAATACTAAATTGAAATGTACTTTTAAGTTTGTCTTTAAAGTTTGTTACGTTAAAAAACGGCAGTGCGTGTCAAGCATCAAGGGGCTGGAAAAAACCTGAGTTTATCTTGAAGATGCTGGAAAAGTGTGTGTGACCCTGTCTGTGTGTGTGACCCTGTCTGTGTGTGTGACCCTGTCTGTGTGTGTGACCCTGTCTGTGTGTGTGACCCTGTCTGTGTGTGTGACCCTGTCTGTGTGTGTGACCCTGTCTGTGTGTGTGACCCTGTCTGTCTATGTGGTCCTGTCTGTGTGACCCTGTCTGTCTGTGTGACCCTGTCTTTCTGTGTGATCCTGTCTGAGATCCTGTCTGTCTATGTGGTCCTGTCTGTGTGACCCCGTCTGTGTGACCCTGTCTGTCTGTGTGACCCTGTCTGTCTGTGTGACCCTGTCTGTCTGTGTGACCCTGTCTGTCTGTGTGACCCTGTCTGTCTGTGTGACCCTGTCTGTCTGTGTGACCCTGTCTGTGTGGCCTTGTCTGTGTGATCCTGTCTGTGTGACCCTGTCTGTCTGTGTGACCCTGTCTGTCTGTGTGACCCTGTCTGTCTGTGTGATCCTGTCTGTGTGGCCTTGTCTGTGTGATCCTGTCTGTGTGACCCTGTCTGTCTGTATGACCCTGTCTGTCTGTGTGACCCTGTCTGTCTGTGTGACCCTGTCTGTCTGTGTGACCCTGTCTTTCTGTGTGATCCTGTCTGTGATCCTGTCTGTCTATGTGGTCCTGTCTGTATGACCCTGTCTGTGTGACCCTGTCTGTGTGACCCTGTCTGTGTGACCCTGTCTGTCTGTGTGACCCTGTCTGTCTGTGTGACCCTGTCTGTCTGTGTGACCCTGTCTGTGTGACCCTGTCTGTGTGATCCTGCAGTGAACAGACAGGACAGACAGTGTGTTCTGGACCTCGTGTGTTTGGGGCCCCGTGTGTTGACTCTGTCCTCACCGTGACACTGTGTGGGTCTGTGTTTGGCCCCTGAGCCGGTCCCTCTGTCTGCTGTCAGTGAACTGTGAAGTGTTCGGGACGTCCCGGGCCCCTGAGGTCCCATCAGGCGCCTGAGGGAGACAGGATGAACACACACACACATGCACACACACACACTGGCCTTGGGTGACGGCTCAGACCAAGTGCGGTTCAGAGCCCCTTTTGAGTTGCACTACAACGAGGCCAGTTACGTCACCTGGATTGGCGTTACTGGGGCCCCACCCTGGAGCCAGGCTTGTGGTAGGAGCTCGCCCGGTCTTTCCCCAGCCGGGCACAGCCGAAAGGAGCGACATGGGGACTCACCACCTGCGGGAGGATCCATAAGGAGCCGGTGCAGAAAGGTTTGGGGCCAAGGCAGGGACCTCGATGGCTGGATCTCCAGACACAGACATGTTTGTTTATGGTCATGTCATAACACAAATACATGTCATCTGTAACAGAGCATTATCAATATTTAAAACGTATTTGTTACTGTTACTATTTACATTTTACATTCATGTTTCTAATGTTCTTCCTGGTTGAACAGAAGCAGCAGATGTGACAGACCATAAAGAATGGCCAAACCGTCAGAAAAATGTGTCCGTTGCTGTAAATTCTTTAAGTTTTGGACGGAATGTCACTTATTGATGACATCACAGAGGGATTATGTTTTACAACTCAGGTCTTTCTGTAAATTTCAACCTTTATTTTTCACATTTTCTTCAAAAACCGCAACTTGACTAATGTAAGACTATGATCAATATTGAGCACAGGTTCTATCCACCAAACTAAGTCAGAATTAGACAAATATAAGAACTTGACACACAGTATGCTCTTCAAATGGATTGATTAATTGATTTGAGCACTTTCCTGTTTTTGGGGTTTTTGTTTTTTTTTACATTTGAGCCATTGCTGAACATAAACTGAAATGTTTCCAGACTACGACAAACAGAAAAACTCATCTGCTTTTTGCAGTTCTTTGTGCAGAGTTCCAGACGTGCGGCGTGGTGTGTGTAGTGGGCATGTTTTGATCGCAGTGAGAATATGAATGAGGCGTAGCTCTAAAGTTGTTTGAGTCTGGGGCCCTTGACTGTGACCTGATAATGGAGGGGCCCCTGTGTGAGCTGAAGAGGCCCTCAGAAAAACAAACCACTCCACACTGAGCTAATGCACGCGGGTCGGCCCCTGTGCTCGTATCATTAGCTCCTCTACAGACCGACTCACACACACACACACACACACACACACACACACACACACACACACACACACACACACACACACACACACACACACACACACACACACACACACACACACACACACACACACATAAACACACACACACACACACACACACACAGACACGCATACACACACACACACACACACACACACACACACACACACACACACACACACACACACACACACACACACACACACACACACACACACACACACACACACACACACACACACAGGCCTGTTCTGTCTTATTTATTTATTCTGTGCACACAAACACTCAACAAAAACAAGACAGGTGTGTCTTGCCAAAGGGCACATTTCAGATGACATAATGTTTACTTCAGATGTGGGCAGCTGAAGCAGATCTTGGTTCAAATAATGTGAATTATAAAGAAGTGGGTGTTAGGACTACACCAGGTCTAAACCAGGTCTGTAAACAGGACTGCACCAGGTCTAAACCAGGTCTGTAAACAGGACTACACCAGGTCTAAACCAGGTCTGTAAACAGGACTGCACCAGGTCTAAACCAGGTCTGTAACAGGATTGCACCAGGTCTAAACCAGGTCTGTAAACAGGACTGCACCAGGTCTAAACCAGGTCTGTAACAGGATTGCACCAGGTCTAAACCAGGTCTGTAACAGGACTGCACCAGGTCTGTAAACAGGACTACACTAGGTCTATAAACAGGACTACATCAGGTCTAAACCAGGTCTGTAACAGGACTGCACCAGGTCTAAACCAGGTCTGTAACAGGATTGCACCAGGTCTAAACCAGGTCTGTAACAGGACTGCACCAGGTCTATAAACAGGACTACACCAGGTCTGTAACAGGACTACACCAAGTCTAAACCAGGTCTATAAACAGGACTACACCAGGTCTATAAACAGGACTACATCAGGTCTAAACCTGGTCTGTAACAGGACTGCACCAGGTCTAAACTAAAGACGAGGGGTGTCCTGTCAGGTGACCCGTCAAAAGGATCTTGTGTGATGATCTCTAGAGAACCAGAGGCTCCCACAGACACACACACAAACACAGTAACACATGGGGCCTCACACTTACCTCTGACTGAGGGCCCCAAGTCTTTAGAGCCAGCTGAGGGCCCTTGTGTGCAGGGCCAGGTGCAGAGGGGGCGGAGCAGGTGTAACAGGACAGAACCCTGAGGACAAACAGGTCACTCCAGTACAAGATCAGCCTTTTAGACCGGGCCCCTCCCACAAGTGACTAGGCCCCTCCCACCAGTGACCAGGCTCCTCCCACCAGTGACCAGGCCCCTCCCACCAGTGACTAGGCCCCTCCCACCAGTGACGAGGCCCCTCCTACCAGTGACCATGCCCCTCCCACCAGTGACCATGCCCCTCCCACCAGTGACCAGGCCCCTCCCACCAGTGACTAGGCCCCTCCCACCAGTGATTAGGCCCCTCCCACCAGTGACCAGGCCCCTCCTACCAGTGACCAGGTCCCTTCCACCAGTGACCAGGCCCCTCCCACCAGTGACCAGGCCCCTCCCACCTGTCGGCTGACTGGGATGCACAGCTGTAACTAAGGACAGATCTTTTGGTCCATCATTGAAACATTCAGCCGCCATCTTTGATTCATCGTCTGGATCTTTTTATTCTTCTAAAGCTGGACAAATACAAAGTCCTCAATACCACATTTATCCCGATTCAATCCAATATGTAATCCCATATGAAAGGGCCATAAATGTTTACTAAACTTATTGATTTATAAGTCACTATTTCTCCATGTGGTATGTAATATGTGCAGGTGAGGGGCATGTTTTTATGAATTAAATATCATTTACAAATGTTTGAGACACACAGTATAGGCCTAATGTCACGGCCATCCACAGTTCTGATTACCTGTCATTTCATGGCTTTGAACCAGTTTGTCAGTCAGACTCAACAGCTGCCCATCAGTGACGTTAAAGCTCCACCTGGAAAAGCACACAGTGCACCTTTATGTGAGACACTGCAGGCAAAAGTCTATAAAAGTATAACTAATATGTGTACAAAATGAACCAAAAGATGCAATCCAAACCTGATTTTTTCAGATTTAAAGTTCCCAAATATGTGTAATGTTGGCGGTTTATACACATAAAATGTCTTATTTCTACATGAAAACATGACATGATTAAAAATGTTGTACTTGAACGTGGTACATTTTCCTCACATGTGTGGGTAAAGCACAGATACGTCTGAGGATGTTTTCCCATTCACCTGCAGCTGTTCCTGGAGGTCAGAGGTCACAGTCCTCGGGTGTTTTCTCGGTGTGCGGACACGCCTGGCGCTCCGGATGTTGTGGCTGTGTGCGGCAGATGCGCCCGTGCCTAATGGATCCTCTGCCTCTCGCTCGCTCGTAAAGAGGTGAGCCCGGGTCAGGGGTCAGGGGTCGCGGCTGCTCCTTTGATGTGACCCTGACTTCCTGTGAGAGAGGAAGAGGAAGCCCATCCTTCATGTTGTCTCCTGCAGGGTCTGCACACATGTACAGGGCCAACAGCACATCCACTGTGTCCTCATGACGGGCCGTTTGATTCCCTCCGTCGTCTGGATCGGCGCCATCGCACAAGAAAACTGAACACTGTCACGGGACAAACGTTTTTAGTGCTCACTCACTTATTTCAAATGTATGTTTTTATCAGTTTTCTCTCTTAACATATCGGCTTTAATGTGGAAACAACAAACGTGTCCAATCTGCTCCTAAAGATGTTTTATTCTTCCATTGAATCCACTTCATCCATAGATTTGTCTGGGACATTGGAACTTCAAAGGCTGTTTTCTTGAAATGCATTTTACTCCCTCAGCCTTAAAGTAGATCCTACACCAGACTTTACAATCTGGACTCAACAAGATTTTGACAAAACCTACAAAACAGATTTGTTTATGTTTAATTCTAAAACTAATTTATTCCAGATACTGCAGATGAATCGGAAAAAATCTTGAATTTAAAGATATCAATTGTAAACTTCGCCTGTAGTTTACTCACATAAAAATGTAAGAAAAAAAGACATACAAGTTTTCCATCATGTCATGTTTTCATGTGTGAAAATGGTCAAAGTTACACTTATTTGGGACATTTACGTCTGAAAAATGGACAGGACCAGGTTTACATTTTTTAGTTCATTTTGTAACAAATTAGTTACAAATAATATACAGAGGGGATTTTGGATTTCTTATTTAGTTTTTAAGTAAACTAGATTGGACTGAAAATTGTCCTAAAATTTGAATTTGGCCTCAATTTTTTTACTTAAAACTTTAAGAAAACCTCCTTTGAAGTTCCAATGTCCCAGACAAATCTATGGATGAAGTGGATTCAGTGGAAGAACAAAACATCTTTAGGAGCAGATTGGACAAGTTGATTGTTTCCAAATGAAAGTCAATATGTTGAAACAGAAAACTGACCAAAAAACAAAAAAAATTGAAAAAACTAAATAAGAAATCCAAAATCCCCTTTGTACATTTATTAACTAATATGTTACAAAATGAACCAAGACATTTAAACTTGGTTGTGTCCATTTTTTGTAATGTAATTTAGGTCGTTTTTACACATAAAATGTCTTAATTGCACATGAAAATGTGTCATGATGAAAAACTACAGGAGAAGTTTACAATTATTATCTTTAAATGTGAGTGTGTGTCCTGCACCTGCAGCGTCTGCCCTTCAGAGGGTCACAGTCAGGCTGGAGTGAACACTCTTCAGGTTCTCAGGACAACTCTGCTCCTCAGGTTCATGTGTCGCCTAAATGACTGTGAAGTCGCATTCCCTTCTCTGATTGGACAAAGAGTCGACTTCTTATCTTATTCAGGGAAGTAAAGTGCTTAAGAAAGTTGTCATGTTCTCTAGTTATGGCTTAGTTTGGTGGATAGAACCTGTGCTGAATATTGTATCAGTTTGACATCAACCAAGATCCAGTTTGTGAAGAAAAGGTTGAAAAATAAAGGTTGAAAATGACAGGAAGTAGAGCTAAATTCTAAAACTGAATCCCTAATGTCATCATCTGCCTGGAGGAACTCTCTCTACACTAGATGAGCCACCTTCCTTCCTCCTGAGTGGTTCTGGTTCTGTGGATGTGTCAGTCCTAGTTTAGTCCTGGTTTAGTCCTGGTTCAGTTCTGCAGATGTCTTCAAACATGTATTTTTTTGTTTGTTTGTTTTGGATTTTCAAAAGCGTTGGGCACGTTTCTGGCCCTGAGGACTAAACCATCCGAAAAATCTGGCCCTCAGTCAAATCAAATTGAATTGTCCTGCTCTGTGTGTGTTTAATCCCGACATCATCCCCCGAGTCCAGGGCCTTGAGTCCACGGTCCAGTTCAGGAGGAGAATATCGAAGCTGTTTACTGACACGGAGCACATTCGTGTACTTTGTGTTCTCAATCCAAAAATAATCAAATATCTCTAATGTATAATCACTGCAGTATTTTTCATTACCGTACAGTATCAACATCATTAAAAGTTCACCTTCACATATACATTTTACTTTGGTAATTATGTTTCACTTAAAGCAGATCTCAATTATTCAAAAGTTTAGATTGGAATATTGTTTTGATAAATTGTGTTTTTGACTAATGGATATAGAATGTGTCATTTAGGACGACGCGCAGAACGAAAGTGAGAGCCGCTAAAACGATGGATGAGTTAATTAGTTTTGTAAATAACGGTTCATGGCGAAACACAAAGAAATATTATAAACTTAATCTATTTTAATATAAATTAGTGGATATAATTGAAATAAAGATTTTTAATTACAAAGACTTTTAATTACACTTTTTATTATACACCATTGAATGCTGGTTGTTATTTATTGTGTGCTCATGTTTTTTTAAAGAAGTTGGGAGTCATTTCTAAGCTAGCACTCTGGCCTCACAGCAGCCAGGTCCCAGGTTTTGAGTTTGCATGTTCTGCCTGTGCCTGTGCTTCCTCACGTCCCTTCCCTGCTCAGCGCTGTCTGGATTAGGGCCTGACCAATCACAGAGCAGCGTTGTGGTTTGGGCGGGAGCCAAAGGTGAAGCGTCCAAAAGATGGTTTGGTCTGTTTTGGCAGAAAAAAACATGGTAGATCATTGGTTTAATCTGGTCTTTTATTATTAAACAGGTGAATTTGTAAGGTGGGGTGCACGGTGGCAGAGCGACTAGAGCTTCTGCCTCTCATTAAGGAGATCGTGGGTTCGAATCCTGGACCAGACCAACATCGTGGGTTTGAATTCTGGACCACCCCAACATCACACGCTCTCTCTGGGTGGAGTCTGCATGTCCTCCCCGTGTTACCGTGGGTTCTCTCCGGGTTCTCCGGCTCCTCCCACCGTCCAAACACATGACTGTGCAGGTTAATTGACAACTCTAA
>CM033622.1:39901088-39981088 GCA_019453435.1 Rhinogobius similis | reverse complement strand
CCCCCAAAAACAAGCAGCAAAACAAGGGCCAGGGCTGTGAGCGACATCCACATAATCCCCTCTACAGCGCCCCCACTGGGTGCACACGCGCACGCACAGCAGGCACCACAGGCACCGCGGGTAGGTCTAATCCATCCCATAATTAACAGGGCTGGAGATGGACCGCAGCATGGCAGGGACGGGGACGGAAATCTGAAATACATGACGGTGATTCATTTTCCATTGAAAAGGGGTGGACAGCACGGATTACAGAATAGTGTGTAAATTGTTTGTTGTAGAAAGCATCTGTAAGATCCTGGGTCTGAATGAAGTGTGACTTTATCGACTGAATCAGCTTTGGCGCTCAGACACAGGGCTGTCAGACTGGGGGGGTAACGGGTACTGGTTTCCCCGGGGCCCACGGCAGGGAAGGGCCCTCAAAAGCATGTGATGGGCTTTGTCTCAGTTGCATTTTTCTACACTGAAGGCCCCATCACCCCTTTAAAAATATAATCCAAGTTTTTAACAAATAAAACTAGTGATTATAATTTACATTTAGTGCATTTTCTTATTGTAAAAGCATGATTTGAGATGTTTGTAAAGTGTTATGATATAAGCCGACTTTATAAAAACGATATAATGAGAGAGAGAGCGCAGACGAGGATCTGTCTGGGACGTTTGTCTGCTGTTTACATTGTAATGCAAAGACAACAACCAAGGAATCATGTGGCAACTGGACATTATTAAGACCAAAAAATACCTTTCAGTGTAGTGTGTACCGGGGTAAAGCATCCAAGCATCTCTGATGAATTAAAACCCTATTGTGCCTGGACTGGGATGATATCATCTGTTTTATGTTAGGCATCTTATGCTTTCTTCTTTTGCTAAAAGAAGAAAGCATCAGCGCGTTACTGCTCAATAAAACTTACCTTTTGTGTAAAATAGCTGTCCCCCTCTTGTGCATCAGCTCATTCAACTTCATCACTTCATCCAACATACACTGGGCACCAGCAAAAAAGTGCCCTTTTTGGAGGTTAGAGCAATGGTGTGCTAAGTGTAAAAATGTAGCGTTAGCGCCAAAACAAATGCAAGTGGAGGAGCGATGATGTGACAGTAACGCCAACAGGTTTGTGACAGTTTCCTTAGTGACCAGTAGAGGATGCATGACCTGGAACTTGTACAGTATTGCTTTAAACTCAACTGTGTGATGTAGAATAATTGCGTACATTGTTGTAGAGGCACATTTAAAACTAGTGGAGGAAAAGCAGAGGACCAAGGCAGCTGCCCTGGGGGACTCCACACTTTAAGGTCCTAGTCATAGAAAAATACAAAAAATCAAATATACAGATTTAGATCAGTTAGTTACAGGGAACTCTCCATCCATCACACTGACCAATTTTTAAAACCATAACATATCTTTGGAGACGAGCAGGTTGTGGACACTCCACCATAATGCTTCTTTGACAAATGTATATTTAAGACCCTGAACAATGCATAACACAGGAGCCCAGAGAAATGTGCAGAGCTGGACAGAGAGCAGAGCGTGGCAGATGGAAGGCCACATGACTCCAGCTCGTCTGCTCCAGACTCCAGACTCATAACCTTCATGTCATGCCACTGCCTCTAACACTCTATCATGTATCTGTCCATGCGACGAGCCTGTCATTTAGATGAGTTTATGTTTGAAAAGTGGCTACATGATATTTCAGAGCTCTACATGTGTCACTCGTAGTCTGTACAGTATATGGGCGGGGCTAGGGGTTGGGTGAAAACAGGATTTTTCTGGTTAATAGATCATAAAGGTTGAGATTGTCCCCTTTAACATCAGACTGTGGACCGTTTGAGTTAAAGCAATAAGATCTCCATGGAAACAAGCAGGTGTGGGACCCGTAGACATATAAATAAGCAGACACGGCGTTCCATCGACTCTGGAGTGTGTATTTTCAATTTCAACTTATTTTTGTAGCGCCCAAAATCATGACAACAGTTGCCCTCTAGCCGTTAGCATTAGCCCACAAAACACACAAATTATGAATAATCCAGAGAGTAATCGACCACATTTAGGTGAAGTCAATGCCTCAAGAATCATTGAGTGATTTGTGACATTTTTGTGTAAAAATGTGTAAAAGTAAAATCTTATATATAATCATGTTCAGTACTTTTTAGAGAAATGTGTCATATAGACTTTAAGATGAGATTTTGGATCTTGTGCCCTTCAGGTTAAAGTCTAGTGACCTCAAAACATTGTCTTTTACATGTTACTGGTGAGGAGAGCAGATAAATGACATAAATGTCATGAAATAAACATTTATATGCTTTAATAGGGGGATTTTGCCTCAACATTCGTGAAGAACGTAACTGCGGGTATCATCGGCCATTAGCCAAGTCCAAGTCTCAGCGTCGGACAGAGATAGAGACGCGTCTGTGAATGTCAATGGGTCAATAAAGACATTCAGCTAAAACAGTGACCTACATGTCGACTGCATCACAGTGTATCACTGCTGCATGTGTATGACAGGTTCATCATTTTCCAATTTTGACTTTATTTAATTCATTAATACCTGTTGTAAATATAAATTATAGTTTTACACCAATCAAGTTGCCATTTGTGGAAAAAAAAAAGAAAAATATATTGAAAATGACAGGTTATAAAAGGTAAATAAAAGGTTATGCATAATTTACACACAATAAACTACTTTTTTAAAGGTGTTCACATGTGTTTTCTTTGTCCAATAAAAAAAACAAAACCCTGTGACATTAGATGAGTTTTGGTGCACTGTACAGGATGGTCACTAGGTCATTTTCCAGTGTGATGTCATCACTTACAACCAGGAAGTGAAATTAAAAAGCTAAAAAATTGCTAAACCGGGGTCAAATTTGCAAAACATTTTTGAAAACATTGAAATATATTTATTTTAACTGCATTTTAAATGAGTTGTCCAACCTGTCATTTGCACTTTAAAGACACAATTCAATACAAATAGTCACCCAAATGTTCAACATAATATCTAACTTCATTTTTTTTTTTTTTTACTTAAATCTATCCTTTTATGTCCCATGATTCTGCAGGGATTGATTATTATATTGCTTTCTATAGATAAAATTGCAGCATTTGCCAATTTTTTTCAATTGATGTCATCACATTCACCAGACCAACATGGCGGCGCGCTGTCTGTATCATAACAACTGGGGAGAGCCTGCAATTTAGTGTCTATGAACGTCTACGGTGGGACCAACCTCCCTTGCAAAAGTGACATGGTGCAGCTTTGAATTTAGCGCTGTATAGAATGAGCTCAGTCGCTGCTCGTGATGGACACTTTGGGATGAAGCACAGATTTTTTAAAGTTCCCCAAAAGGCCTCCTCCTTCAGGCCCCCACAGAGCTCGAGCCGGCCCTGGTCCCTGCGATCCTAACCAGCGACAGATTGTAAACATATGTGTCATGTGTTCTACAGCCTCCGCCTGAACGCATCCAGTCACATCTCAATCATCTCATGTGCGTCAACTTACCACATCTACATATCCCTTTGACGGGCGCATGAGTGCGAGTGTGCGTGAGTCAGGGGCCCGTGCATATGTCGCGCTGGTGCTTCGCTCAGACAGACGTGTCATCTGCAGCCGCACAGCTCCACTCTGACGCCGCCGCATTCATCAGACGTGCTAATGAGCTAACGACAGCTAACCCAAATTCAATTAATACGGTAATGGCCTCAGACGGCGAGAATTAGCTGCCTCCTCGTTAAACGCTCTCCCCCCTTCACACACACACACACACACACATATACACACACACACACGCGCGGGGCCCCTGAGCACTTGATTCCAGATGTAATTAACAGACTAATTAGCGGCTCTCCCTGTCGTCGCGCCCTGCTCTCGAGCTGTCAGCCGAGGAGTGATCTGAGATGCTCAAATGAGGGTTTTTAAGTGCGTTTTTTAATCGTCATCGCCGGGGCAGAGGAGAGCGCGGATGCAAAGAGACGATGTCAACAGGAGTGAGCGCTCGAGGTGTTTGTGGTGTGAACGGAGAGATTAAACCAGGGTTAAACAGGGAATGGGCCTTACATAGAGAACAGGGTTAATGGCGTGATGTCTGTGGGTCTCTGTCACGTGATGTCAACATTTTTTTGGGGCGTGTGGGACCGAAAATAATGCCGCTCCAGTGGTCTTCAGAGGTCAGAACGCGCACCTCGGAGAGCCGTTTTCTCAGAGTAAAACTATGAGCTGAACATTACGGTGTATTGACTGTAACAACTCAAATCAAACAATAAAACCCACGAAGGCGCTCAATCAACAAATCAATCAACAACAATAAGGATCCAGTTAAGGTTTTTTTTATGAACCTGGACAGTGTCATTACATCTGTTAGCGTATATTAGCATTTGAATGAGAATTTCTGCTTTTGTTGTCATTAGCTTCGTCTATATATTAGCAACATTAGCATAATAACGTATTTATAACTGCAGAAGCTCAACGGTAGCACAGGAGCAGCTTCACAGACAGCAGGGGGCAGCAGAGAGACACTACACAGAAAATAACACAAGTCCTACCAACATTTTAATTGTTAAATGTAAAACTTTCTCAAAGCCCAGGGCGCAGCCATATCGCATCGACTATAACTCGGATAATCTCAGGGTTCTGAGTTTACAAGTATGAATTCCTAGAACTGAAAGTGAGAATTTACAAGTCGTAACTTGGAAAATCCAAGTAAAAATGTGTCAAGTACTTTCCTGATTTTTAGTATGGGATGTTAATTGTAAAGGTAAAATGGACCCTTTGTGTGGGAGGTTTTACAGGAAACTTTCAGTTTTCCTTAAACACAATCTGAATACATAGAACTATAATTAAAATTTTACTTTATATGTATTTATATGGGTTGTAGCACTGAAAAGACACTACAATACGGGTTTGCTGCAGCAGTTATTGTTTCTAGAGGCAGAAATGCTCAGAACGATTTTAGTGATGATTTAAGGACTTGAAACAGACTCTCGAGTAAGTGACGTATGAAGTAAGAAAATACGCCCCGGATCCAGGAAGTTCAGCAGGAAGTGTTTTTGACGCTCGGAGGGAGTGGCTTTTCTAATGAACATTCCTCAAAACAGCGTGACTGCAGCTGAATGCTACTTCAGGTGTGTTTTTGGTGATGGAACATTGTTAGAACATGTGTGTCCTTTAAAGCGCTGAGATAAGAGCTACTTTTTACTGTTCAGTCCAGACTTAAGCAACTAAATGTGGCAAAGATATAGAGCAGTTGAGTTTTCCTGTTATTGCACTATAACTTAGAGGTCTTGGTGTTTAATTCAGTGAAGATAGTGACAGGCGATAAACTGAAATGCACTTATTTGTACACTCTGGACGTGAAAGGCTCGTACTGTTTTATACATTTTACAGATTGCACCATTACTGCTGCGGCAAGCTAAGTGCTCAGGCCCCTGACAGAAGCTCTGTGTTCAGATCAGACTGTTCAGCCTGCAGCTTGTACCTGAACGAGCCTTTATTTAGCCTGAACGCCTCTTTACGCAGCGAGAATGCAGTTTGTAACAAGCTGATGTCTTCAAACCTGCTCAGCTGATTAATGGAAGTGAATGAGCGATGGAAAGTTAAATAGACTTTAAAACTCAATGGAGCATCTTAGATCAGGACAATAAGTAACTGTCAGAGAGAAGGAGACAAACAGGATTACTGAAATAAAAAATGAAACAGAACCAGTCCAGGAAAAAGCATTTTGCCACAGTAAAAAGGCAAGTTTATTTTTAGAGCACAAGTCGTACACAAGGCAATTCACAGTGCTTTACACAGCGGAATAAAATGACATTAAAATCAGAAAACAGATAAATCATTATAAACATATTTTAAAAGAGAAGAGTGCAGATAAATCAAGTTGCGTGTATAAAATGGTCCTTTACTTTCAGATTTCTTTTTCTATTTCTATTTTCCTTCCTTTGTGCAGCTGCTTTTTCCCACATTTCTAAACATGTAAAATGCCTTTTTATTTCATTTATTTGTTTTATTTACACTGTCTATTTGCACAGAATTATTTTTCAGCATCATTTATTCTGTTTCTTGATGCCATCAGACGCTGTCACTCATCCGTCCATTAAATCCATTTGCTTTATCAGTTTTATTCATAAAAAATACATTTTATTCACAAAAATCCTTTGCAGGACGATCTTTACTCAACTGGGATCCCATTTTAATTTTCAGATATCACTAACTTAATTTTTTACATAAAATGAATAGTGATTTAAATTCTCAGACTCTTTTCAGAGTTTCAGGAAATCCTTCCTAGAAGTTTTCTATCTAGAAAAACCTTAGTCAACCAAAAAAACAGGGCAAAACTGATTTTTTTTTAAATGTTTTGTTTTTTGGTCAGTTTTCTCTCTCAACATATCGACGTTCATGTGGAAACAACAAACGTGTCCAATCTGCTCCTAAAGATGTTTTATTATTTCATTGAATCCACTTCATCCATAGATTTCTCTGGGACATTGGAACTTCAAAGGCCTTTTGCTTAAAATGCATTTTTCTCCCTCGAGACATAAAGATCAGCCTAAAGTAGATCCTACACCAAACTGTACAATCTGGACTCCACAAGATTTTGATGAAACGTACAGAAGGATTTTTTGAAATCTAATTCTAAAACTGATTTATTGGGGTTTGAAGTGAAAAAATTAGGCAAAATGTGAATTTTTAGGACAATTTTCAGTCCAGTCTAGTTTACTCAAACCCAAAATCCCCCCTGGTTCTGTCCATTTTTCAGATGTAAATGTCCCAAATAAGTGTATATTTTGGCCATTTTTACACATATTTCTAGATGAAAACATGACATGATGAAAAACTTGTAATATATATATATTTAACATTTATGTGAGTAAACTACGGGAGAATTGATATCTTTACATTTCAGATTTGTTTCCTCTTCACCTGAAGTGTCTCGCCTTAATCTCACAGTGTCCAAACTCTTTAAGGACACTCAGACAGTGAACATCTACCACCAAAACAGTTCCAAGCATCTCCAAACTTCTCCTCCTGCTTCAGACTGCCAGCTCTGGACTGATTTGAAATGCTAAGACTAAAAGCACTGTGTATGGACAATAGAAACCAGGAAATGAAACATGAGAGAGACAGCTGCTTATGGTGAATGCAAACCTCACATTTTGAACAACAAACAGAATTCCACCCATTGTTGAAAGAACCATCTCCACAACACAAGTGAATGCAATTATAGGACATTAAACATGCTTTTTCCTCCTCTTTTATATCAAAGTGTTGTGTCGGAGCAGGACAATGATCCCGTTTCCTCCTCCGAACGCTGTAAAGGAGCTGCTATAATCAGATTATTCAAATGGATGTTAATTAGCTTTCTGTGGTGATTGTGAAGAGCAGATCCTCCTAAGCCTCGGGAACAGGAGCAAACACGCGGCGTCTCCGTCTGCGCTCGGTGGCGGTCCCTGCTGCTGGGACAATAGAGCTGCATGGATAACCTCACATATGCATATTCATAAAAGGTGTGGTATTATTGACTGTTCCGTTCGGAGAGCTCAGTCTTCCTCAATAGCTCCACTTCTCATTCCAGTAATTACCCACAAATCCCTCTGTTTCAGCAGCGTTCCAGCGGACTAAAAACAGAACGTCAGGTTTGAGAGGGACAGGTTCAACTCGGCGTGCAGGTATGGGCGGGTTTGATTTTCATGATTCTCCAGCAGTAGGAGAACAGCTGGATTTGACTTTTTGGACTTTTTAACTAACACAGGGAGTAAGAGTCAACGAAGCCGTTTCAGATAAACCACAAGGGTGTGTGCTCTCTCCTCTGCTTTTCATTCTCTACACTAATATGCGTCAGAGCACTTTAAAATGTTGATGACACTGTGCTTGTGAGCCTCCTTCAGGGAAATGAAAATGCCCATGGTCTTATTGTCAGTCAGTTTGTTAAGAGTCTGAACACACAAAAACCAAAGACATGATCATTAGAAAATCTTTAGAAAGAAAAAGGACACACCAAGGTTTTACCATCCGAGACAGAGTTGAGTTAGTGCAGAGCTACAGATATCTGGGAACCCTGACTCACAGCTCACTCAGGTTTGAGGAAAATTCTGAAGCTTGTGCCAAAAAGGGCACCAATGTCTTTTCCGCCTTAAAAAGCTGTTATATTTTAACACAGATAGGACATTGCAGACTCTTTTTTAAAAGATCTTTCATCGAATCAGTTTTATCATCTTGCTTGGTGGCATGGTTTGGCCGTTTGGCACTGAAAGACAGGAATAAAGTGAGTCAGGTCATTAAATGGTCCAGTAGGCTGATCGGTGAGTCCCAGCTGAGTCTTCAGTCCTGTCCACAGGCGGGTGCAGCCTCAAACACACAGCTGTGACAAAGGTTCCATTCTTTTGAACAAACCTTAGAATGTGTGTGTTTATTCCAATTTTAAGGGAATTATTTATCAACGGAATTTATTCTCATTATTTTATTGGTGCCAAACCTTAAAAAATGGCTGTGCGATAAACCTGTGGATACAAATAAAATCAACTGAACCGAACTGTTCCACTCAGGCACAGTTCCTTTGTTTTATGCTGATCCATACTATTTCATCCTGAATCCATATGATGTGGAGCTGCCTGAAGGACTCTCATGTCTCTAGAAGCTCCACAGTGTGGCATATTCACAAGATCAAGTCAGGTTTTGGTGTCTCTCTATAGGCTTTTGACGTTTTGTTCTCACCCAAGTCTGTGTTCTCTCTTGTTTTCTTTTGTCCAATCATCTAAAGTGAACAGTAGTACCCCAAACAACCCCCTTCAGACCCCTCAAACGGGGCGCCCTAAACCTGTCTTATGGAAACACGGCTAAAGTCTGTGTGTGGCCTGGGAACTCTGCAGAATCCCCCGGAAGAGCTGGAGGAAGTGTGTGAAGAGCTGGAGGAAGTGTGTGAAGAGCTGGAGGAAGTGTGTGAGGAAGAGCTGGAGGAAGTGTGTGAAGAGCTGGAGGAAGTGTGTGAAGAGATGGAGGAAGTGTGAGGAAGAGCTGGAGGAAGTGTGTGAGGAAGGGTTGGAGGAAGTGTGTGTGAAGAGCTGGAGGAAGTGTGAGGAAGAGCTGGAGGAAGTGTGTGAAGAGCTGGAGGAAGTGTGAGGAAGAGCTGGAGGAAGTGTGTGAAGAGCTGGAGGAAGTGTGTGAAGAGATGGAGGAAGTGTGAGGAAGAGCTGGAGGAAGTGTGTGAGGAAGGGTTGGAGGAAGTGTGTGTGAAGAGCTGGAGGAAGTGTGTGTGAAGAGCTGGAGGAAGTGTGTGAAGAGCTGGAGGAAGAGTGTGAAGAGCTGGAGGAAGTGTGTGAAGAGCTGGAGGAAGTGTGTGAAGAGCTGGAGGAAGTGTGTGAAGAGCTGGAGGAAGTGTGTGAGGAAGAGCTGGAGGAAGTGTGTGAAGAGCTGGAGGAAGTGTGTGAGGAAGAGCTGGAGGAAGTGTGTGTGAAGAGCTGGAGGAAGTGTGTGAGGAAGAGCTGGAGGAAGTGTGTGAAGAGCTGGAGGAAGTGTGTGAAGAAGAGCTGGAGGAAGTGTGTGAAGAGCTGGAGGAAGTGTGTGAGGAAGAGCTGGAGGAAGTGTGTGAAGAGCTGGAGGAAGTGTGTGAAGAGCTGGAGGAAGTGTGTGAGGAAGAGCTGGAGGAAGTGTGTGAGGAAGAGCTGGAGGAAGAGTGTGAAGAGCTGGAGGAAGTGTGTGAAGAGCTGGAGGAAGTGTGTGAAGAGCTGGAGGAAGTGTGTGAAGAGCTGGAGGAAGAGTGTGAGGAAGAGCTGGAGGAAGTGTGTGAAGAGCTGGAGGAAGTGTGTGAAGAGCTGGAGGAAGTGTGTGACGAGCTGGAGGAAGTGTGTGAGGAAGAGCTGGAGGAAGTGTGTGAAGAGCTGGAGGAAGTGTGTGAAGAGCTGGAGGAAGTGTGTGACGAGCTGGAGGAAGTGTGTGAGGAAGAGCTGAGGAAGTGTGTGAAGAGCTGGAGGAAGTGTGTGAAGAGCTGGAGGAAGTGTGTGTGAAGAGCTGGAGGAAGTGTGTGTGAAGAGCTGGAGGAAGTGTGTGAAGAGCTGGAGGAAGTGTGTGAGGAAGAGCTGAGGAAGTGTGTGAAGAGCTGGAGGAAGTGTGTGAAGAGCTGGAGGAAGTGTGTGAAGAGCTGGAGGAAGTGTGTGAGGAAGAGCTGCAGGAAGTGTGTGAAGAGCTGGAGGAAGTGTGTGAAGAGCTGGAGGAAGTGTGTGTGAAGAGCTGGAGGAAGTGTGTGAGGAAGAGCTGAGGAAGTGTGTGAAGAGCTGGAGGAAGTGTGTGAAGAGCTGCAGGAAGTGTGTGAAGAGCTGGAGGAAGTGTGTGACGAGTTGGAGGAATTGTGTGAGGGGTGAGGGAAGTGTAGGCCTCGCAGACGGCTGCCATCACGACCCGGCAGAAGAAAACGGATGGACCCAACTTCTCAGGTGAAATCAAATCATGTTCCTCTTCACTTTCACACTTGCCTTCATTCCGAACCAGTTTTTGTTCACAAAGGATCTGTAAATTAAAAAACACATCTTTGCGTGTCAACACTTTTCTCCTTCCAACACTGCCTGCATCTCATTTAGCAGCTATTGTTTTAGCCTCATTTGAATTGTCGTTGCGCCCTCCATTGCAGCTGCAGTCTTTTGTACGGAGACAAACCACAAAACCCGAGCACTAGAACTTTCAAACGGTGCTTGTGGTGCTCCCTGACAATGGCCCGTGTGTTTCCGTGTAAGTCTTTAGTGTCGAGCGACTGAAGGAGCGTCGTTTGCGTCTCCGCGAGGACAGTTGTAGCGACAATAGCGGCGCATGCTAATCCGTCTAAATAAAGGTGTGCGCTGAACGGCTTTGCTGACAGTGAGGCTGGCTTTATTCTCCTCTCGGCGCTTTGTTCTGTAAAATCCTCATCGACAACAACAACGCTAATCCTGTCCTGGCTCCAGCGCCATCCGGAGATGGCTCCAAACTTCTGCTCGCTCCTGAAGCTCAAGCACGTCTGCCTCACAAGGCCCGCCGTGTTCTCCGGCTCCAGCAGCAGAAGTTAGCGTTCAGAGTTTACAAAGAGCTTACACTTGTCAGAATTTCCTCTGCTGGGAGGTTTGGATCAAGCGTCAGAAGTGTTGAGGGAATGGAGAAAGGGTAAATCACTGGGAAAAGACGACTACAGTTTATAGTACATTTTCCAACACAACTCTTTCCAATCCTATTTATTTAAGTCTATATGACAGGTTCTCATGATATTCTAATTATGACTTTGTTTGGTGGGAGGGCACTTGTGCATTTGTGCATGAAATTTAGATTTTAAGAAGTTTAAAATTAAATTGTGCTGAGTACAGAATCCCTCTGTGATGTCATCAAAAAGCGACGTACGGTTGAAAATTCAGAGACAGTTGACTGTGCATAAGGTTCAGCTGCTCCTCCTACGGCAAAATCATTTCTGGTCCAGCACTCGGCTGCTCTTCTCACCAGGATACTTTACGTTACCAGTGCCCTAGCTCTCCAGAAGTTACAAGAAAAAAGTAAGTGTTAGCTGTGTTAGTGAAAACAGGTCATAAGTGAAGGTTAGATAGGTAGGTTGCTTAAAAGTGTTACCGCATCAGCAATGCTTGCACTGCTTGTTAGCATCGCCTACTTACCCTCATAGTGGTGGATGTAGCTGGAAATGTACAATTGAAATCCCTGTCCTCGCGTACACAAGGGATCAATCCACAAGTCATTTATTGTCATTTTCGGCAGGTTCTGGAGGCGTCTTGAAACGCCCGATATAGTTGAGATTTTGAAGCCAAACGTAGCGCATCAGCTCGGCAACAAATTGGGCAAAATTACTTTGCCGGTGGGAGGAGCAGCCATTAGGTCGTGTCGAATGTTATGCACAGTCAATTTACAGACAACTGACACATTTTTCTGACGGTCATTAAACAAAATATCATGAATTATTATTTATCAAATCAATTTTTGTGTAATTTATACGGATTTTGGCCCTTGTCCAACCAGGAAGTAACATTATAAACAATAGGAAAACTGTCATTGGGACAAATGTTTAGTAAAATATTTAATATAACCGTGTTTTGTTTTATTATATTTTATTCATTGTTTTATGTTGCACCTCACACCGAAGCACGTTCCTATGTTTGTGAATTTTAATCACTGACAATGGCAATAAACCGTTTCTGATTCTGATTCTGATTCACTACATTTTAGTGAAATGTGTTGTCTGACACTGGAACGTGTCTTGCCCAAGGACACAATGGCAGTATTCACCTGAGGGAGCTGGAATCGCACTGCCAACCTGGATCTGACTAACAAGGTTAATGAAGAAATGCAGAACAAACTGTGAAACAAAAACATAAAGCTGTTAATGTTAACTACAGTGGAACTCAGTATGAAACATGCAAATGAATATGAAACAGTGTGAGTGCTCAGAACAGTCTGTGATTGACAATAACAGAATATGATGCAAAATACATTTTATTGCAGGTATTCAGTATTGTGTTACTAAATACATTTTCAAACTATTCTCCAACAGTGTCTTTGATTTGGTGATGTTCTGAATACAGTTACTTTACTCAAATGACAGGTTACACTGCAGAGCTTGTTAGTGCACACACACACACACACACACACACACACACACACACACACACACACACACACACACACACACACACACACACACACACACACACACACACACACACACACACACACACACACACACACACACACACACACACACACACACACACACACACACACACACACACACACACACACACACACACACACACACACACACACACACACACACACACACACACACACACACACACACACACACACACACACGTGTAATGATTACATCAATAATCAATGAATCTAGTGATTATTCTTCTGATTAATCAATACATTAATTAGATTTTGAAAGGCCCGAAAAAATAAGATTTTTACAACGTTTGACAAAGATGAAGGTGGAGAACATCGTCATAGTCTATTTACAACAATGATTCATTTGTGTAATTTGACCAAGACTTCAGAAACAAACATAATCTTAGTGGGTTAATGCAGACGATACAACAGAGCCTCTTGAGGGCTGGCCCCGCTGGGCCCCTCACAGACCATCCGCAGGTCCCACAGCAGACCCTTGAGCAGACCCTCGGGTCACACTGAATATCAATGCTGTGACAGACACTGCATATACAGATCAGACTTCTGTTCAGAGTCTGTGCCCACATGTGCATCCACCAGACTGGCAGAGCGGCAGAGAGCAGGGCTGCTGAGCTCAGTCTCATTTATACCTATTTTTTAATCTTGTAAAATGGGATTCCTCCAACATTGGCCGTATTTTATAAATAAATGTGATAACGAGGCAGACCTATCTTTTCTGGACTTTACATCTGAAAAGAGGAATGCACTTTGCTTGTACTCTGATTGTCTGATTGTTAAATATTATTATGACATTAAAATGACATGACTCTTTGGAACAAATAAATGAAAACATAATTCTTGTTTTGATGATGATTACTATACAAATATCCATCAGCACTACAGTCAGCTGGTCCTAGGAACATTTGTCCTCAGAAACGTAACACAAACAGAAACACTGTTACCTGCAGTGGTTCTCAAACAGGGGGGCGGGGCCCAAATTGGAACCGGCGGTGCGTTTAGGGGCCGGCTCAGCAGGTGAGTGAGCTGAGTGGACACTGTGTCAGCACAACGTAATGTGACATAATGAATGCTGCTGTTAATTGGCCTGACTAATTATACTCTGAGGACGTCATTAGAGACGAACCAGGGGTGTGTGTGTGTGTGTGTGTGTGTGTGTGTGTGTGTGTGTGTGTGTGTGTGTGTGTGTGTGTGTGTGTGTGTGTGTGTGTGTGTGTGTGTGTGTGTGTGTGTGTGTGTGTGTGTGTGTGTGTATGTGTGTGTGTGTGTGTGTGTGTGTGAGGAAGGATGGGGAAGAGTTAGATATTTAGAACCCAGAGGAGGTGAAGTGTTAATATGGCTAAATTACAAATACAATCAAAGTCAGGTCATATGGTCTCAACATGAAAAAAACAAACATTCAGACAAATAATATTTTAAAGTAAAACTAAATAACATTTTTACCTTAATAATCATCTGTGTAAGTCCATGTGGTGGTTGTAAATGTATTTTCAGGGTGTTTGAAGCCCCCGTCGTCGCCCCCTGCTGTCTCTGAGTGGAAAACCACAAGCTGCAACATTTCCCAACACCAACCCAAAGACAACTCTATTTGGCGACATGAAATGTTTTTGTATGTGATTGTACTTCCTTATTTCAATAAAAAGGAAGGGGAAACAAAGAAAGGCAGTGTACTTTCACAAGAGACCTGCAGAGGGAGCGCTGTCACTTAAATTTCTTAGTCCTGCTTTAATGTTACTTTCAGCCATATCTAATTTAGAATAACATATGTGTTTATTTAACACAATAAATTGATCAGTTTTCTGGGCCTTCTGCCAGTAAGACAGAATACAAATGTGTGCTGAGGCACATTCATGTGTTGGGAAGTTAGTAACATTGCTGTGGGTTTTAGACCCCGGCAGGGACTGATGAGCAATGCACTGGAGGTGCAGAGCTACGACTCTTCCCCGAGGCTTGAAAGCTGGTGGTTCAAATAAGGCCTGAAAAAGTGAAAACTGATGAATCCTGTGCAGAGGTGGTGCTGGAGTGGAGGAGGGCTGCGTGAGCTGAACAGCTGACCAGAGCAGCAAGAACTGAGTGTAAACACATGTTGGCTGAGCGCTGATAGAGTGACACAGAGGTGCCTGTGCACTGTGTCCGCCACTTGGTTATGGCACTCCATGTATGCCTTACCTGCCAGAATCTTACACCCGGCGGTTATGTGTTGTGTGAACTATTGTAATGTTTAATGTATGCTGGGGTACAAGTCTGGCCTATATCTTCTTCTAGTTCTACTTTAAAGCCGCAGTAGCGCAATTGCAGGAACATTTGCACAGCTGTCTCCAAATTCAGTCAGTGAATTTGAAATAATGCACAAATATGGATCACTGTAGTGACCCTTCCAATGGAGCACTGTGCCCCGGGGAGCTGTGCGTTAACGACTGGTGAGGATTGGGCAGGTAGTTGTTGTGAACTGAGCCCAGACATGTTCTGCCGTGACCTGCCTGTGTTTCCAGCAGCAACATCAGGTCACTGCTATGGTAGATCGCTTGTGGTAGTGATGCGTCCCGCTGCTCCATCATCAAGATACCCTCCACCTCTAAGTACACCTCTAAGTACAGTGAGTAGCACCTCTTCAGGGAGAACTCTGTCTGCCAGCTCAACTTGAATGGCAACCTTAACTAATTTTACTGCCTCTCCCAAATACCCCCAACATTAGGTGCATTTGGTGGGTTATATTTGAAGGTGATGCTAGATATCTTTAAGGACTGGCTCCAAAGCCTCAAAGCTCTCTGCAGTTCCCATCTCCACCTCTAAACTTGGAACTGATTCTTAGGTACCACACGTGACCGGGCCAACACAAAGGATACCTGCACAGTACCTGTGACATGCTCTGCCTGAAGGTAAGCACCAGCGGGCAGGGTTCTGAGTCTGTTAACAAGCTGCTTTGCCTGCTCTGTTGAGGGCAATGACTGGAGACTGTTGTCCATGTAGAAGGCTTCTAGCACAGAGTTGACCACATCCTCGTTGCCTTCACTGTAGTGCACACAATGGCAGTGTAGCTAACTGCCAGAGTTTCTCTAAATGTTGATGCAGCTTGTCTGCAGAGGATAGAATTGACAGGTGAAGACAGCTGGCTTGTCCCTGCTTTGCCCATCCAAAGGTGTGCATACAGTGACAGGACCACCAATGAGAGCAGACCTCAAAGGCTGCTTTGGTGTGATTGGGCGAGGGTTGTCTGACCCAATAAAGATCATGGGCTTGACCTTGGTGAAAGATGACAAGGGAATGTCTTTCAGTCTTTTCTTGTTGGGGGTTGACACTTGGAATGAAACTGTAGCTCCACTGATCTGTACTATTTCCCGTCTAATGGTTCTCAGGGACAGGACCTCCTGCTGTCCTGTGAAGCCACCACAGTGGGCAGAATCAAAGTATGTTCAGAGCCATCGTCCAACACTGTGTTCTGTGTTCATGTCGTGTCTGTACTTTTCTCTCTAGCCACTTTGCTAGGTCAGGTAAAGTGCACGTCCTGTCACTGCTGCTCAGTATGATTTGCTTATGTGTTCCACAAATGAGTCTCTAAAGTGGGGTGGTAACTTTGTGAGCAGGGCGTCGACATGTGATCCCCTAGCATGTTCCTACTGCTGATGCAAAGCCCTCAATGCCCTGGTAATCACCAGCTCTAACATGGCACTGGTGTATGGAGTGGCACTGTTAATGTACACTTTTGCCATCTGAACTGCAGCAGCGATACTTAGTCCTCTGTGAGATGACTATGGGGGCGAGTACACTGTCTAAACCCTCCTGAGCATGATGAAGTCACTCTCTTTCCCTGAGCTGAAGGTGGACAGCTTTGGTTTGGAGATGCCGAAAGAGGAGGCGATGGCCATCTCCATCAGCTGGACTCAGTGGAGCTCACAGGAGGCCAGGCTGTATATGGCTGGCCTGATGATGCTTCAGAGGGCTGTGTGGAGAAAGAGGTGTCAGTAGAAGTGTGTACATTCCGTGGCACAGGCAGTGGATGCAGTGTAGGACTGAGTGTACCTGGGTCACTGCATGTTAGCTCTGTTTGAGCAGCGACAGGCTGTGTAGCTGCAGCTGAAGGTGTGGAGTCACACTGGAGGGGAGGTCTTCAGGCTCAGTGGTCTGTGCTGTGACACTGAAGGGTGTGGAGCTGTGAGCGCTGCAGGAGGGCGGGCACTGTCCATGGTGCTGAAGCCACAGTGGGGGAAGGGTACAGCAAAGGAGATGCAGGAGGTACAGGTAGCACAGGAGGTGCGGGCTCTGCTGCAGACCGTTACTGTGGAGGCTGGAGCTGTGAGGAAAGGCCTGGTGGGTACAGTGGAGCTTGTATGTCTGTAGTGGGGTTTACACACTGGGACGGGTGAATTATCTCTAATTGGGGGTGACAGCTGTTTTGAGGCTGGTCTACAGTATATCTGTGAGGAAATGCGGGGTGAGTAAAGGCACTGTGAGGATATGAGTCAAGTCTGGCATGGCTCATCTCCACCTGAAGCTCTCTCATCTGCTGGCTGACCATACACCAGTAAAAGAACCTTAAAATCGATCCTGAAACACACAGGGAGCCAATGCAGGGATTTTATAACCGAAGTAATGTGGCCCCGCCCCCTGGTCTTAGTCAGGACACGTGCAGCAGAATTTTGTACTAATTGCAAACCTGAAATACTCTTTTTGAGAAGACCAGAGAGCAGAGAGTAGACACAGCTGACAATAAAAGCATGCACCAGGGTCTCTGTGTTGGTCCGAGAGAGAATGGGGCGAATCTCAATGTCCCAAAGTGAGTGAATGTGAGTGGAAATGGCTGTCTGTCCTTGGGGTTAACTTTGCAAACTGTCTATTGTCTTTTTCCCCCTTTTATTATACATAGATGCGTAACAGAATTTTATGATCATTTGAGGAAGATATTGAATTTGTATGTGTCCAAGGAGGAGTCAGGTGTAACATGAGAAGTCTAATAGAATTTTCAGCAGTGGTCCTAAACAGATCTGTGATGGATCATGTAGCTCATACTCAGTGTCAAAATCACTTAAGAGTGTCGTAATCCAATGCACACTTCTTGTTCTCCCTGTAAAATGTTATTAGGCCACTTTAAAACACAGCTGTTTCTTGTAACTTTCAATTTCCAACTTCTTTCAGAAATCAGATTGTGTACAACAGTCTAAGTAGAACAAAAGGTCTAATGAGAGATAGCCACAGTTTTCACTCAGTCCGCTATTAGATTCATCTTTGTGAGTGAATTCCGAGAAACAATATCAGCACATCAGCAGCCTCTTGTGAAGCGCGTAATTTGGCCGTTCTGATTTTGGAAGACAATCCTTCCTTATCTATCGCCAGTTCCCTCCGTCTGAGCAGCTGCAAGGCTTGCACTCGAAACGCCCGTGAAATCACATCAACCAAGGAGAGAGAGAGAGAGAGAGAGAGAGGGAGAGAGAGGGGGGTGTAACCAGATAAGGCCTAATCAATCCATCCCTGCACCAGCCCCCAGTGCGCTAAGTGGCTCACGAGTCCTTCCGCAAATGAAATAACACACTCCTCGAAAGTGGAAGAGAGGGAAGCTAACAGGCGCTAATTCTGTTAGCACCGGCCATGATGAAGCTTTTACACGCTGCTCGGGAGGACAAACTAAAAGGCTGAGGGGCAGGAGGGGCAGCGGGGGCAGATCCGATAGGACGGGGTTCAGGCTGTAAGGGGATACAGGGGAATTGACTTGCACTGACTAATGCAGGTGAGAAGAGTCGGGACGGCAAGAGCGCAGAGTAACAAGCTCAGAATTAAAACTGTGTTTGGACGTTTGGAAAAGTCAAAGATTTTTATGCTTTCAAAATGGCCGCTTCATTAGGATCTGGTTATGACCACACCTGAGACTTTTTTCAAATGATCATTTAATTAAATGAACATTTAATTTTTGATCCCAGATCTGTCCTGATGGCGCTGCAGCAGTTTGGTGTCTGTAGTTTATAGTGTTTAAGTACAAGGTTTTGGACAGCTGCATTTATTGATTAAAAATAGCCCACTTCACGTCAAAGATCGAGTGTGGTCCCTGTAGACTTTGCATAGTTTATACCAAAAGTCACTCAACTTTTCACTTTCTATTGACCTGTGCGTGAAATCTGAGATGTCATCCACATGTGGCTGGAGAAAGGGAATGGTCTTCTTTGACTTTTTTCTTCATCTCAAACTCGTCGGGCCAAATGCTGCCCTCAAGCCAATCTCTGGTGGCCTCCAAGATGATTCTTAACTTGCATTATAAACGGCCCGCCGATAAAACACATAGAACCCATTAAAACTACAGCTACCATAATGCACTGCAGACTTAGTGCCTACACGCCACCCCCCCTCACAGCTCTGGGGGCACAATACGACAGATAAACACAGCATGGAAACTCTGCACTTCACGGACCTTTCAACCTCAACAAATAAATGGACAGAGAATACACGGGATGTGAGCGCAGGAGCTTCAGGAGCAGCTAGGAGAAACCTAAAGCCTAGTGTACACTGACTCTGGTCCGGTCACGGTCCGGGACCCGCGCGGGTCACTTGCAGATTGCCTGTCACACCAGCTCTGGTTCACTGCGGTCCGTTTTTGATGAAAGCTACGTAGATTCACGTAGTTTCGCGTGAGAACACTCATCAAATCATCATCTTTCCGCAGATCCGCGCGGCTGCCGGACCCGCGGCTGCAGTGCTCCGAGGTCGGTGTGACAGGGCGCATTGATTTTGAGCATTTTCTAAGTCTTGTGGGATCCACACAGGACCCGCGTGGGTCCTGAACTGGAGCCGTTTGGTGCTAATTTGCTCCAAGTAAAGTTAGGCTTCACCGCATTGTGTTATGAAGCGAACATCACACATACACGCTCTGCCTGATAAAAGTAAGAGACACAAACAGCACTCGCTCTGAAGCTGCAGATAGTTGGACTCATGACTCCTGCAGCTGAAGGTTTGATCATTCACTGACACAAAAACCAGGTCTCTGGTCTGGTCTCAGTAATTACTGGGCCTAATAATACATGACTGACTGAATTAATATCAACATGAGCTTATTAATAAAACAAATAGTGTAAAAGTAGTTTGTGGCTTATATGGTATTATAATTTCTAAATTCTAAAATATACCAAATATGCCTTAAAAATGTAAAACATTGGGCAACTAAAATCTCTTACATACCCTCTCTTTGCTCCCATCAAGAAAGACCTTGAAAAATTGAATTTTATTCCATTCTTAAGCCTAAATCAAAGGATTAAAACTATAAAAAGTAATGTTTTCTCTAACATTTGTTGGACAACTGTGGCATTGTGCTGTAAAACTGAACATTTGTATCTATCAGCATCTTGATATGCCACACTGTGAGGTGGGAGGGATTATCTCAGATTTAGACAGATTTGTGAACAATATTTGAGAGAAATTGGTCTTTTGTGTTTATAGAAAATATTTTATAGTTCAGCTCATTAAAAAAAAAAAGCGTGTTTTTTTTCAGTGTATAACTAAAAAGAAAGACATGAAAAAATAAACCTGCCAAATGTAAGAATATTTACCTTTGGATGCAAAGAGATCTTACAATATTTGGAGGAGAGTACATCTAAAATTCTGCACCCCATTTATTCTTTAGCATTGGATTCAGTCTTTATTAAAGAAGGAAATTAACTACATTTAAATTGTACATGTATTTGTATATCACAGTGTGTGATCATAGACATAAAAAATAATGGACAGACGGTTGTGGCTCCGCCCCCTTTCATGAAAATGCGGCTCAGTCATGGAGAATTCAAAATGGCCGCGGGTTAGCCCCCACCACTCGGTGGGGAGGCGGGAGAGGGCGACTTTGGGGCGGCCTTTTGCTGACGTACTGCCGTCGTTGCCTCTATGGTTACGCCCACTCGTAGGTGAATGGCTGTGCCCTGACATTTCCGGCGCGTAAAGCCCGCCTTCTTCATTAGATATGCACAAACTTTAAAAAATCACAGCGGCTAAACCAGCCTGGTTCAAAAAAATCCACCCCCCTCAGCGTTGTCACAGAGCCGTAAGCTAACGTTTGAGACCAAAGCCGTATTTTGAGCCAGGCTCTAAAGTAGGTTTGGAAACGTCTAACTCCCCATTGACTTGCATTGAATAATTCTACTTCCGCAGCCAGCCCCTAGAGGTCAGCAGCAGATTGCAAACATGGCAGCCTACAGTCGGCGGCTCAATTTGAGCGCGGTAGCCTCGCCCACTGTGTGTGATTCATGGCTGTCGTACAGCGGAGCACAGACAGGCGCCGTGTGGTCTGTCAGACCCAAGGGCAAACTGGGACACCTGAAGGAACCCTGCACAGGGAGAACATGCAAACTCCACACAGAAAAGCCCCACACCACTCAGCTCTCAAAGGTGGAGACTGTGTCCTTGGGCAAGACACTCAAACATGGCGACTCATGAGGAAAAAAGGGCACAAAAATAACTCTAGGGGACTGAGAAACCAAGCAGATTTAAGAAAAGCACTAAACTCTGTACATCAGAGGTAAAAGAATAGGAAAAGGAGATGTCTCCAGCATTTGGGACACACGGGATACAAATGAGTGGCTGTGGTTGGACTGTCCCACAGTATGACGCCCCCTTATGGTCCGAGGAGACCGAGGGGCACTTGCTCAGGCAAGTGTTTTTGAGTCATGGGTTTTTTCTAATTGAAATATATGTGCACACCACTAAAACATTACCAAAATGAGTAATAGTGTATACATTTTAAGTAAAGGTACCTTTACTCGAGTACAGTGTGCCGGCGAGGCCACTGGTGTTTGGTGAAAAGGACCTTACCCCAGCACAGACATGATGTAAAAGCGACTTTTAGGGTGAAAATGAGAACATGAGACCATTGTCCACAGAGCGTTTTATTCTCCGCGGAGCAGGAAGTGCACTGTTAGCATGCTAATGTGTGTTAGCGCCCACTGAAGGCTGTGAAAGCACTTAGACTCATTGGGGAGTATCCAGGAACCTCAGAATGCAGTCAGTCAGAGAGGAACGTGGACCGCTGTTTCAAATGAACTCATTCTGTTTGCACTGCACTTTTTACTGAAGGGACTCAAACCCAACTAAAACAGTCACGTTTGAGCCGTCAGGTTGGCAGCCATGTCCCTGTCAGTCTGCCCCAGGTCGCTCACTGGCACCAGAGTCACGTATCTGATGTGAATGATTTACAAAACATCTTTCCAGCCGTTGTCTGCGTGTGGTTTGTGAAAGGAAAGAGAAACAGAGTCACAGTAGAGTGAGAGAAGACAGAGCGCCAGTGTGGCCCGTGTGATGGATGAGTCCCGGCCTCCACTGGAAACACGACCGGGACCTGGACTGGACTTGGACCGGTCCAAATACATCAGCAGGAGTAAGTGAGGAGACGAATCAGCCGCTGCAGTCTGAAGAGGCTCGTGGTGACGCCACACGTGGGTCTGTGTTCATCTGCACTGCAAAACAAAGAGTTTAACTACTTTTTAGCTTTATGGGAATCAAAGTTATTCATTCAGATGCAATGAGGAAGTCTTCTATTGTCACATTCTTTGATTTTTAGAAGAGATATCTTGAAAGAAAGAGTTTAAATCCTCAGTCGAAATGACTCAAATTGAGTTAATTATTACTGTAAGACCTGCACAAACACATCATATTCATATAAAGTGAGCAGGAGCTGTAAGTGTGTAAGACAATTATAATTATTAACCTTATCTTGGACATGTAAAATTGTATTCTAGGAATATTATGAGTTCTGTTTTGTAAAATTGTATAAATACTTCAGGTCTGACTTGATAACTTGGCTTGGAAATATAACATTGTGTAACAGGAAATATCATGAATTCTGTTTTGTAAAACTGTATCTTAGTGTCTTAATGCATTCAAGTATTTATGTATATGTTTTTTCTTCTTGTTCTTGTCATGTTTAATTAATGTATTTATGTCCATTCCAACAAATGTAAATGATTGACGGATTGCTCAAAATAAAGAAATGATGATGATCATGTAGACAGTTTAACCCATAAAGGGAGAGTAGGAGAGTAGCTTTGATTTGTGTCAACTTGTCTTCCTTAAAACAAAAAGATATTAGTGTCAAATGAACCGTTATTATGTCAGCTGTAAATGTTTTGTGTCGAGTGAATGTTTACATTTTGAGTAGATTCACTTAAAATATTTGCTTTGGATAAACAAAAAGTAATTCAATGGAAAAGAGTAGTTTCATACATTTATTTAAGTTCAGTGTACCTACTCCTCAGGCAGATTATTGTACTCTGAGATGAGAAAATATATTTAAATAAGCTGGAGATGCTTGAATAAATACAAGTAAACAAGTAGAAGCAACACAACGCCAGAATAATAATCCTGTGGAGCTGTTTCTTTTTGCAGTGTTTGGAGTTTGACGGATGGAGGAGAGTGTGAGGGATGGAGCGGCGTCCCCTCAGTCACTGCGGCACAGGCCCGGGCCAAAACACACTCTGGTCCAGGGGAACGAGGACCGGACCAGGTCTGTGTGTGCTGTCACCCCAGAGCAAGCACACCCTTCTGTTTAGATTTGTTTTAAAGGTGCTGTACACATTTTTACTGTCTTTAAAATGTGAATAACATCATTTTACACACATCCACGTTAGAAAACTCGCACCCGAATTCAAAACACGCACTCAGATTTGACTACATCGAAAATGCTATTGATATCTTTCACTCTTTAAACATGTTTATTTTAAGCTCAATATTGTATATTTTAGTTCAATGTTCGTGAAAACACAACATTTAACTGTTGATAAACCTGAGCAAACAGAGCAGAGAAACATGTCGTATTATAATAGAACATCTAAAAATAAACGTTCTTAAACTCTTTTTGACTTAAATGACAAACTAAGGCTTGAACTGACTGAGAGCATTTAATCACTTCTGGTTATTTAAATAATGACAATACAGTCAAGCTAACGACTAACACGGCTGATGATGACACCACACACTCACCTCATTCTGACCCGGAGCGCTGCTTTGTTACGCGCTCTGTTTGGTCCTTCAGTCCATTTGAAATCTGGTCCTCTTTATTTCTTTTTTATTTGATGTGGACCCTCTTTGTGGGAGGAGTCCTGGCTCCAGAGCGGACAGGTTTGAGTGGGAGGGGCACCTGCACAGACACGAGAAGAACAAGCAAACTGACCCCAGAACCCTCCTGCTGTGAGGCTAAAGCCCTAACCTGTCGTCCTGGTCCCAATGTGTGTGTGTGTGTGTGTGTGTATATGTGTGTGTGTGTGTGTGTGTGTGTGTGTGTGTGTGTGTGTGTGTGTGTGTGTGTGTGTGTGTGCGTGTGTATATGTGTGTCTGTGTGTGTGTGTGTATGTGGGGGTCAGACAATATGTGATACATGAGGGGGCGGGGCTAATCAGCTCCCAGTGGACACTATCACAGAGCTCTCATTTATATGCTAATTTACCCGATTAACACATTTAACTTAATAATGTGTGCGTGTGTGCATGGGTGCGTTCGTGCGTGCGTGTGTGTAAATATATATATATATACACACACACATAAAATGTCTTTCTTTTGCCTCCATTATTTGACCGTCTTTTACTGTTTTTATTCAGTGCACTTTTCACCAGAGCAAGCCTTTTGTTTGTAAAGTTTGTCCCTCACAAATGCACTAAAACTTCTCGGACTTTGATTCTGATTTTAAAATATGATTTACATAATTAACTTACAAAAGTTATAAAATATAAACAGGTAAAAACACTCAAAATCCTAAACTACAACAAGAGCAAACATTTGAGCACACTTAGGCCTAAAGTTTTCCCAGTAAATGATCCTGTATATTATTTTGCCTCATTGATATTTGCGGCTGTTGGGTTTGTTTTATAAATGCAGGACCAGCACACGGGGATCCCCGACCGACACGGCCACACCCCACACTCTACTTTAAAATGACTTTTCACATCAAAGACTGCAGCTCAGAAAACAATCTTCAGATTCTATTTGGTCTTTGGCTTTGAATTTATCATAACTTCTGTAAATGTCTAATGTCTGCCTTTGTTTGGGAATAAATAACTCCTAAAACTAGTTGAAAATCTAGCTGTAAATCCTTGAAATAGCTGTCAGAGCTGCTCTCTGTGGTTCTGCTCAAGCACAATGAAGTCACATTATGATCTGATTTCTACAACTCCAAACACCTGGTCCAATCAGATTTGTGTTGTAGATACAGACTCCCAACATCTGATTCAGAGACGTGAGATAAACATGGACTGGATCATTTTTTGTGACTAAAGTCTCACTGAGCCTTGTGTTATTGAGGACAACAGTTTGATTTCAATTTTAAAAATTCACATTCAAAATTTGGTTTTAGAATTTCATGTTTCCATCACATTTGTACAGAGACGTCAAAACCACAGCTTATTCCAAAATGACTTGAAGAAATGAACCTTAACATTAATAACTCATATACACTTCAAATCACATAAATTATAATAAGACCAGACACGCAGATGTGAAAAAGAAATGTATTTCAAGTTTTTTCAAAAGGCATTTCATGTGTAAAAACAGCTAATTGTCTTCAGTGGTGCGTTTGTGCAGGAGCTGCTTTAAGGCTGATCTTTACGACTCCATGAAGTGGATTCAAACAGTAAACCCTCTCCAGGAGCCGATCGGACACGGCTGCTGTTGTTTCCAGGTGAAAGCAAAAACATAAAAGAGACGCTGCAGGTGAACAGGAAACAAGATATCAATTGTAAACTAATCCTACAGTTTCCTCACATAAATGTAGGAAAAAATATATTACAGTTTTTCATCATGTCATGTTTTCATGTAGAATTTTGTGCATTTTATGTCAAAACGACCCAAAGTGACACATATTTGGGACATTTCAATCTGAAAAATGAACAGAACCAGGTTTAAATTTCTTGGTTCATTTTGTAACATATTAGTTAGAAAAGATGTACAGAAGGGATTTTGGATTTCTTATTTAGTTTTTAACTAGATTGGACTGAAAAATGTCCTAAAACTTCAAATTTCGACTCATTTTTTTTTACTTAAAACTTTAATAAATCATTTTTAGAATTAGATCAAAATCCTTCTGTACTTTTCATCATAATCTTGTTGAGTCCAGATTGTACAGTTTGGTGTAGGATCTACTTTAAGGCTGATCTTTATGTCCCGAGGGAGAAAAATGCATTTTAAGAAAACGGCCTTTGAAGTTCCAATGTCCCAGAGAAATCTATGGATGAAGTGGATTCAATGAAATAATAAAACATCTTTAGGAGCAGATTGGACAAGTTTGTAGTTTCCACATGAAAGTCGATATGTTAGCGTCTTGCTGTGTTTGTGCTGGACAGAGCACGACAGACACTGACCACACAGAGGCTGGACGTACATCACTTTGCAGCAGGTGATACACATCATGTGTCGTACTGAGCAGGTTATTTTAGGAAAGACAAGTTTGTACTTTATTCAACATGAACCTGGAGCTGTCTTTTTTATTTATTTATGAACAGAAAATTACAAGGATACTAACATAACAAGTACATAAAGGGACAAACAGAAAATTCAATATTTCCTTCAGATCAAGTCAGTGCAACAAACAAAATAAATTGCAAAATCAGATGTCAACATTTCAATTTGTATTTTTAATTATATTTAGTGTCTAGATGGATTTCTGATACACTTTTGTAGTATCTGTTTATTTCTTGTTGTGTGCTTTTGTTTGTGGCTGAAGTGTGTGATTGTTCTTGGTGATGCAGATGAACTGGAGTTTAGTTTTTTGTGAAGAGCACGTCCAGGCTGGTCTGAGTGCTTCAGTCCAAGTGTGTGAGCCTCTTTCTTCCGTCGTGTTGCAGAATGTTCAGTGTGTATCTTTGTACAGGATTGAGCATCATCCTCCGTTGTAGTTCTTTCATTTTGACCCTGGAGCTCATGGCGTTATAGGGCCCCGGGGCCTGTTTAGTCCTGGTTCAGTCCTGGTTTAAATCTGGTTCAGTCCTGGTTTAGTCCTGGTTCAGTTCTGGTTTAAATCTGGTTCAGTCCTGGTTTAGTCCTGGTTCAGTTCTGGTTTAAACCTGGTTGAGTCCTGGTTGAGTCCTGGTTTAGTCCTGGTTCAGTCCTGGTTTAGTCCTGGTTCAACCCTGGTTCAGTCCTGGTTTAGTCCTGGTTCAATCCTGGTTTAGTCCTGGTTCAAACCTGGTTTAGTCCTGGTTGAGTCCTGGTTCAGTTCTGCAGATGTTTAATCTTTTTGACTTGATGGATCTGGCGCTCGTTAAATAAAGTGAATAGTCGTGCGTCATGACGTTCAGACGTCCTAAATCCCTGAGCGGCGCACAGGCTCGTGCAGGTGGGGCCCCCTGGTGGTCAGACGGTGTATGCTTTTGTGCTGTGAGTCCTGTTTAACACGAGTACAACCCTCACACTTTAAAAACAGCCACGTGCCACTAATAAGGCCGTGTTTAATATTTCAAATGACTAAAATGCTCAATAAATCACACAAAAAACAGCGTTGAAAAGCTGAAATTCGTGCTGTCTTTCTCTCAAAACTCTAAATGAATAAAACTTTCAGTAGTTTTCTTTTCAAACCAGATAAACGTGATTTGAAGTTTCTATTTGTTTAAATTTTTTGGATACACATTTAATGAATAATAAAATGTCACATATTAATTGGCGAATTAGTACATTTTCAGAGTTCCCAAATCAATAACTTTTGGTCATTTGATCAGTTCATTCATAAAGTGTGCAAAAGAGACTAACATATTGATATTTGTTTAAAACACTGTTAAATGCATCGTTTACCTGTAGATTTTAGAATCTTTTGTGGGAAATGTAGGCGACAGAAAACATTGCAGGAGGAGGTCATGAATGTGCGCTTTATTAGGTTAATAACCTGTGTGAAGTTGGCCCCCGTAGTGTGCGATTGACCCCAAAATGGTGTCAAACGTTTGTGCATCGTTTGTGCACACAATATCAGCGTTTGTGCATGCTTAGTTTTTGAGTTATTGATCACTGATTGGCACAACTATACAGTTACCCCAAACTGTCCAATTTTGTGAGATATTGATTATGGATTATGGACATTTTGGAAATATGGATAACCTCAATGCACTGCTTTCTCCATATACTGCATATATACATATACATTCAAGTTAGTCTTAAATAACAGTTTTATATAATATTCAGGTATTGACAGATTGTCCATATGTGTCCACATATAATTCAACAGCAATTCATCAACTTGTCACATCTATCAGTTCAAAATTAATTTGATCCACCATCATCTTATCAATTCTGTCTGTCTCTATCTTACCAGTTCTGTCTGTCTCTATCTTACCAGTTCTGTCTGTCTCTATCTTATCAATTAATAATGCACTTTTGGTGTTATTTGGCCTATGAAATAAAATTACTTTAGGGCCAAATGTAGACAATTAAAGAGTTAAGGGTATTTATTTAGACTATTTTAATTATTTTAACATATGAATCAAAAGGTGTGATCTTGATTGAACATATATGGACACATATGGACAATCTGTCAATACCTGAATATTATATAAAACTGTTATTTAAGACTAACTTGAATGTATATGTATATATGCAGTATATGGAGAAAGCAGTGCATTGAGGTTATCCATATTTCCAAAATGTCCATAATCCATAATCAATATCTCACAAAATTGGACAGTTTGGGGTAACTGTATACTTGTGCCAATCAGTGATCAATAACTCAAAACCTAAGCATGCACAAACGTGCACAAACGATGCACAAACGTTTGACACCATTTTAGGGTCAATCGGACATTTTGGGGTGAATCGGACACTCCGGGGGGCCAACTTCACACTTTGGCCAATCCAAAACCTATAAATGATCAATACTCAAAAACAAAGCGTGCACAAACGCTGATATTGTGTGCACAAACGATGCACAAACGTTTGACACCATTTTGGGGTCAATCGCACACTACGGGGGGGCCAACTTCACACAGGTAAGATACCATGTGCACAGATAATGCTCTGGCGGGTCACAAAGGGTTAAAGAGTTCAGAAGAACACAGTCCAGGTTTTACTGTGAAAACTTTAATCATTTTGCAACATTTACAAACTTCATCCAAAGCCAGCGCAGACACGAGACATTCAGAAGTGACAGATCCAATATGGACCATAGCGCCCCCGGTGGACACAGAGGGCAGCACATTCATGTTATTCATTCATTCGTCGAATACAACAAAATATGTACAAAGTTCCTTAGTGCTGCTTTAAAACAATAAAAGGAAGTGGTTAAATGTCAAATAAAACACATCTCCAGGCACCAGTGCGATACACGTCTCCTGGATTCATGTACATCAGTGTTTCTCAAACTGTGGTGCGTGTTCTACTTTTAGACACGTTTAACCTCAATTTAGAACGACTTCAGCCAATATTCAGAGGTTTAGGTCTAGTTTAAAGATCCGGCTGTTAAAGGTGCACTGTGTAACTTTTCTGCCACCTACTCCTCTCCATGGAGATGTTATTTCATTGCTTGAGATGTTACACGGTGTGGCATTAAACGTGTGCATTTCCAGTAAAATGCATTTGAGTAAAAGACCCTGTATAATCTGAGCATGTGGCTAATTCACTGTGGCTCAAAGCTAATGCTAACTTTTACTGAAACAGGAAATATAAAATAAGCAACCAATTTAAATTTAAAGCAAAGAGCACTTTACATAGATTACTTAAATTTGCGGCATAATTTTATTTAATTCTTCATGATTCCTCATAATCAGCATTAGCCTGAGACACAAACAGCCTGTAAACACAGAAGTGTGTCCTCACAGCTCAGTCACTGCTTTGTGTGATTCGACAGGAAGTAGTGACGCTAACTGTGAGCGAGCTAACAGTGCGCGAGCTAACAGTGCGCGAGCTAACAGTGCGCGAGCTAACAGTGCGCGTGCTAACATTGCACGAGCTAGCGCCGTGTGCACATCTTTACCCCCCTGTGAGACAATGGGGTAAAGATGTTTAATGTCATATTGTGGAACATTCCTTACAAAGCACTCATATCTCCATGGAGACCAGCAGCTGGTGGACCACCCCCCAAAAAGTGACTCAGTGCACAGTCCTGACACTAAAAGTAAATATGTGAATGTCTTAATGACTGAGCCCGAATCACAAAACGGGTCAAAATGTGACGTTCAGTGGAATAAGTGTAAACCACTGATGAACAGAGTGAATGCCCCACAGTCATAGACACAATATGCAAATACAAGGCCGTAAAAAAATAAACATTATAAAAAACATTTATGTAAAGGATGTAAAAATGTCAACATGTTGGACCAGGATCCTGATGGATGTAATCCTTTTGTTCAGGAGCTCCTCCGGACAATGGCTTTTTATCAAGAGGTTTCTAAGAACAGGCCAACATTTTAGTACCTTCAGATTGAAAATGACGTCATGGTGGCAGTTGAAAGTAGGGTTCTAACTGACAGTTCTTTTGCTGATGGATTACTCCAGTGTTTTAGTGTCACAGCACTAACAGGTGAAGCTTGAGTGTGACACAGAGTCGATACAGACTGTTGTACGTCCTTTATGTTCCCTGTGGATTCTGATAAAGCTCAAGATTTCCAAAACAGAAATCAAGAAAAGTCACATTTTGTCTTTTTTCTGGATCGAAACTTTATAACTTTTTACCACTTTACAATAATTACACTTATTCCTGCCTTAGTAAAGCATGAACAAAGACTTCATTCATAATGAACAGTTTATTAAGAGTGATTCAGTCTTAGTAACTGCTTAACTAATATTCTAACCCTAATCCTAATTAAAAAGTTACTAAGCCCGAATCATGCTTAATGAACTATATGTTCATTATGAATTAAGTCTTTGTTGCTTTGTTAAAGCTAATTAAGGTGCAGTTATTATAAAGTGGTACCAATAATTGAGATAATTATTCAGTTACTAAATTGACCATTATTTCAGTAATTGATTAGTTGTGACATGGTTCAGCCCGAGATGAAACATCTTAATTAAAAACGTGTCCAGATGACTTTCTTTTGAAATATGCTTTTGAAATAAGTGCTTTCCAGTGAGTTTTTTTTACAACAGGTTCCTGAGAAGAGAGACCTGAGGAGAAAAGAATCATGCATTTTCAGTGAACTGGATTTGTTTTGGAATCAGAATCAGGAATCACTGACAGACCCCGGTCCAGTCCCCCTGTCCAGTCCTCTAGTCCTCCAGTCCCCCTGTCCAGTCCCCCGGTCCAGTCCTCCAGTCCCCGGGTCCAGTCCTCCAGTCCCCCGGTCCAGTCCTCCAGTCCCCCTGTCCAGTCCTCCAGTCCCGTCCTCCAGTCCCCTGGTCCAGTCCTCCAGTCCCCCTGTCCAGTCCCCCTGTCCAGTCCCCCTGTCCAGTCCCCCGGTCCAGTCCCCCGGTCCAGTCCTCTAGTCCTCCAGTCCCCCTGTCCAGTCCTCCAGTCCCCCTGTCTAGTCCCCTGGTCCAGTCCTCCAGTCCCCCGGTCCAGTCCCCCGGTCCAGTCCCCGGTCCAGTCCCCGGTCCAGTCCCCCGGTTCGCTCCAGTGCACAAATCCAAGCTCATGATCTGCTGTAGTTTGTCTGTCATGTTATCTAGAGAGTACCGATGATATTATACAAGATATTGCACTACAATTCATTTCACAACTGGGAAAGTACAGTTAATTTATCCTTTTATAAAACTAAAACATTTATTTAAAAAAAAAAAAAGTTAAAAATCCCAGCAGCCAAAGGTCTAATTAAAGTGAATATGTTACAGTCCAGTCAAACGTGGGACACATTTGGAGAGTGTTAAAGACAATCCTGGTCTCACCCACAGGAGACCCCACACACAGGAGCACCCACGGGACACCCCACGGGACACCCCACAGGAGACCCCACGGGACACCCCACAGGAGACCCCACCCACAGGAGACACGTGGGACCCTCAGGAGTCCTTGCTGCCCCAGCTGAACAGTCGGGCCATGGGCGACTTCTTCTTCTCCTTCTTCAAGTCTGAACAAACACAACCAGAACACAGAGTCATTACAGAAATCTGCTAAACACAGCCCTGGTTTTGGACCTGGTTTAGTCCCCGATTTAGACCCCAGTTTAGACCTCATTTAGACCGGGTTAAGTCATTGTAGTCCATATTTATTTATGATTTTGTCATGGTCTAGTGTCTGGTTTAACCCTGGTTTAGACCTGGTTTAGCCCCGGTTTGGTCCTGGTTTAGTCTGGGTTTAGTCCTGGTTTAATCCTGAGCTTGTCAAACATATTTCTGCTTTTTGGAGCAAAGTTACACTCCACAAATGTTACTGTTCTGTGAAGGGGAGAAGTTCATGTTTAAAAGGGTTATGTTTTATTAAGAGGTTATTCATCTTATGCTAGTGTCACTTTAGCATTTTAAATCATCAAATTCAAGGACTGACCGAACAAACTTTGCAAACATTTGAATTTCCACCCACGCCAAACAGCACACACCGTGCAGAGAGTGGCCTGCTCTGTCACAGGTCAGAGTGGTTTCAGATTGTGGTGGCCATTAGCTAAAAGCAGCACACTGTTGTTCTGTCCACTCTCAGTCAAGTGTCTCCCAAACACTGGACTGGGACAGATGTGAGCGGGATAATAATAACACCAACATGTCCAAATGGAGCCAGAGAAATGCCAACGATCTATTCAGGTGCTGAGTGAGCACTAGACTAAAACAGGCCCAATAGTATGCACCGTTTGTCTTTTTTAATAAAAGGTACACACTTTTACATGGTGCACTGGTGGAGGGTCCACAACCCACTTGTTCTTATGGACGGAAACATTTTTAACATTTTTCCTCTTAACTGGCACATTTCATCCACCTTGTCTAATAGATATCAATTTAATCAGTGTTGGGAAGTAACTGAATACATGTACTGAAAATACATATACAGAATACTCATTTAGAGTCACTGTATTCTGGTACTGTTACTCTTTCATTTGGGGGTGTTCAGAATGAAGTTACTTTACTAAAATCAAACATTTTAAAAACATGCATCACTAATTAATACTTTGCCTAGAACTAGCCAAACACATCCTTCCCCATGGACACGCCCCACGTGCCTTTTAGAGCATCTAAAGACTTCATTTTCTAAGTGAGCTTTCTATCCTTATTATTGACTCAGTCAGAGCTGCTTAAAGTGACTGTATTAATGCTGTATATTTGTTATAGTTGCTGTTATTACAGTGAAGCACTTTGTGATTATGTGTCTGTGAAAAGTGCTCTACAAATAAACTTTACTTAATTACTTAAAGGTGGCATGAATGGTTTGTATGTGTTTTAGAGCACTGCAAACACGTGTGATTGATTGACATTCCAGACACCGCAATTGTAATGCTCTGAATACAAATTGAATCGGATTTATTCTTAACTTTCTTTCAAATGGTTCTAGATTGATATATCGTTTCACTCCAAACTGTTTTGAAACAACCATGTTAGGTTAGGTCAGAGGAGGAGAACGAATTTCCTGAACTTTGAAAGTACGATCAATAATAAATTATTCCAGCGTGACCAGGATCAATACATTAAACAAGTAAAAGTTCATTCAGATCTTAGTTTGAATTTTTCTGAAGCGGATTTGTTGTTGACTTTGTTGATTTTAGAGCAGTGTCTCCCTCTGGCGCCGCCTCATGGTCAGCCCTTCTATTCCACCCCAAACTACAACAGGCCTGTTCAACTTAAAGTCTGTATGACTCGGGTTCTCATTTTGATCTAATACCGACTTGTGAGTGATAGTTATCAAAATTGACATCCATGAAGTTGCAGTTTGTGAAGAAAATTTGAAAAATAAAAGTTTAAAATTACAGGAAGTAGTGCTGAGTTCTAAAATGGAATCCCTCTGTGATGTCATCAAAAAGCGACGCAACATTGAAAATAGACAGTTAACACTCACCTGAAACATCTTTCTGACAGTTTAAACGGGCATTCAACAAAATAAAGGTGTTATCAGGGATTATAATTTGTCAAATCATAACTATTGTGTAATTTATATGGATTTTGGCCCTTGTTTTCAAAATGGTTGCTAGGTAACAGTTATGGAATTTCCTCCAACTATTTCATATTTATTGCCCGTGTGCAACCAGGAAGAAACATTATAAACTTAACAAAACTAGTCAAACTGGGGAAAAACAGGAAAAATGCTTAGTAAAATCTTAAATATAGTCATCTCTACATTTTAGTGCATTGTGACGTCTAACCTGTCATGTAGACTTTAAGGCCCGCGGGCCCGAGCAGGCCCTTCAACCCTGATCCAGCCCACCTTCCACATATTAAAAATATATATTATCCTGTTTACTGGTTTAGTCCTGTTTTTGTCTGGGTTTAGTCCTGGTTTAATTTCACTTTAGTCCTGTTTTTGTCTGGGTTTAGTCCTGGTTTAATTCTGGAATGGTCCTGGTTCAGACCTGGTCTGTCCTAGTCCTCGTTTAATCCCGGTTCAGTTCTGGATTGGCAGTTTTACAGAGCAATGTTGGAAAAGCTCAAAAAAACTCAAATCTAATATAGCAGTTGTTTCAGAGGTTCCATGCACTAGAGGGCAGCCTCCAGATGAGTCCTGTAGAGTGAGGGCTGCAGTGGTTGAAGTGAGTGTGTGTGGAGCAGATGACTCACTGAAGCTCATCATGAGTTGGTTGAGCTGCTCGTCCTCCTCTCCCTCTCTGAAAACACAAGGCACACCACATGAGCACATAAAATGAGGTTTGGTAGAAATGGTGCGTTAGAGAAAAGCCAAAGAACTCCAGTCCTATTTGTAAAGGGCCAATGAGAGGGAGCACATGGGTGGTCTCTGGGTGCTGCTCTGTGCAGTACACACACACAGAAACTGTACTCGCTCTGAACATGTACTGTGTGTTTGGAAAGAGCTATTATCCTCTCCTCTATCCCCGTCCCGAGTGCAGCGGCGCTCTGACCTGAGCCGGTCCTCGTCCAGTCCCTCCACGATGGCGTTTCTGTCATTCACGATCTCCACCAGTTTTTCCATGAGCTCCTTCTCTCTGCGTCGCTCCCATGGCATTTTCAGGTGATCTGTGGAAGAGCGCACAGCCTCAGACACATTACAAACCACACCCAACAACCAAACCACGCCCCCACCTGTCCAAACCACGCCCCCACCTGTCCAAACCACGCCCCCACCTGTCCAAACCACGCCCCCACCTGTCCAAACCACACCCCCACCTGTCCAAACCACACCCCCACCTGTCCAAACCACACCCCCACCTGTCCAAACCACGCTCCCACCTGTCCAAACCACGCCCCCACCTGTCCAAACCATGCCCCCACCTGCTCAAACCACGCCCCCACCTGCTCAAACCACGCCCCCACCTGTCCAAACCACACCCCCACCTGTCCAAACCACACCCCCACCTGTCCAAACCACACCCCCACCTGACCAAACCACACCCCCACCTGTCCAAACCACACCCCCACCTGTCCAAACCACACCCCCACCTGTCCAAACCACACCCCCACCTGAAAAAGGTTTCAAACGGTCTGATCAGTGCCTCGTTTGTGTCTGTGACCTTTGAGTGCAACTTGCTCTGACAAACTGTACACCCATCTACCCCGTGCTCAGACTCCACCCCCTCAGGCCCAGACCCCGCCCCCTCCTGTACCTGGTTTGTCGAGCAGTCTGCGCAGCTCCTGTTCCACTGTAGGCTGCGTCTCTTCCAGCTCCTGTGCCCTTCCTCTGAACACATACAAGCACTTTTGTCTTTAAATGCGTTTTCGGTCGGTTTTTAATCCATTCTTATTTATTTGTATGCAACAACATAAACTTCAGTCTAGTACTGTAACACTTTTTCTTCTGGAACGTCTGTGCGTGAGGACAGCCATGGAGGGGAGGCTCATTTTAGCAAAAGACAATCTACACTTTGGATGTAAATATAAACTGACTGAATACATTTAGTAATTGATTTGTTTTTTGTAAAGCACATTGAACTAGCCTGGCTAACAAGACATCAGTTCTTTCTAAAGGCACATATTGACTGGTCCTAATCCTCCAGACTGTTCACTTTAGAGCGCTTTGGAGTGCACTGACTTTGGATAAAGTTATATGCATTATGCACTGGAAATTTATTGTTTGACAAAGTGAGTGCCGTTTGCCAATAAACAGGAAAGAGCAGTTGCTAGCTTAGTTTGCTAAGCATGTTGGCAGGACATAAGTTAATATCAGTGGAAATATGGTGGTTTATAACAAGATCAAGTAAGTTTTTGGTGAGAAATTCTTATTTTCTGTTTATATCTGCTTTTTGTCCAATTGTTTTGGCCTGAAAGGGTTCTCTATTATATAATCATTTGGCTCAAAAGCATTCCGAGAGCCAAATGGGAGCCAGACCGCTTTGTAAGCTAGGTCTATTGGGGTCCAACTCAGAACACTATATTGGGCCGATGCAGAGTGGAGACACTTTCAGACCGCCCCGATCCGCTCCAAAACAAACCAGTGGAAACATGCCATGTGGGTGTGCGGGACACTCACATGTAGACCAGCTCGGACTCGCGGCGCATGGCCACCTGCTTGTTCCTGATCAGAGCGAACCAGTCCACCATCAGCTCGTTCATCACAGACTCATCCTCTCCATCTGCAACAAACAAACATCACGCATCATCCGGCCTCCTCCTCTGTGTGTTACGGGTGCAGTGTGGAGCTGTCGCGTGATCCTGGTTGTGTGTGATCAGAGTAAGTTGTGTGCACTCACTCTCTTCGCTGATCCTCAGTTTCTTTTCCAGTTCCACTCCAGTCTTCTCCAGCTCGTTCACACTGTCCTCGATCTGCTGCAGCTCCTTCAGGATCTCCTCTTGGGGGATGTAGTCCGCTTTAGCCTGCACACAGAATGAAACGTGATATTTAAGCAGACTAGCACAGCTCTTCCTCAGGCCTGGAGAGGGCGTTACCTTGGGTTTGTAGGAGTGCTCCGGAGCAGGAGGAGTGCTGAGGCCTGCACACGAGTGGACACAGAGAGATGACATGGTTAAGATTTCAAAATCATTTTCCTGCACCATTTCAGCAAATGTGTGTTGTGCATAAGATAACATGAAATCAAACTTTTTGGGGGTAAATGAAAAGTACCTACAAGTAATGAGCAGCTCAGTTTTTTTTTCTGTCTCGTTGCACTCGCCCGGAGATATAATCAAACCCGACCCACCAGGCACAAAACAAAGTTCAGTACCTGACCCAAATGCTAGCACATTAAGACTATGCCTTGTGTGCCACTTTTGCAGGCAGTCATATCTATGGGGGCGTGTCCTGTGAACGCAGCATGATTTCATTACATTACACTGCAGTAGTCGACGTCTCCAGCTGAGGACCTTGCTTCGTTCACGCTGAAGCATCATCTGTGAGGCTAAGATGTGTTTAAGACTCTGATTTCTTTTAGAGTTTTTAGATTTGTATATTCAAACATAACAATGCCTGGGAGCCCCCTTCAGTGCCTCTGAGGGCCCACTTTGAGAACCACAGCTATAAAAGGATGCAGTTGGCCTCTTTGCTCTGTTAAACATATGATACGGCACACTGGGTTTAAGCAGAGGACCGTTTGGACCCGACCCTTCTTTGCTTTCGATCGCCAAAACCCACAGTTGTGAGTCGACTCGGACATCAATAACCCTTTCGATTCTTTCTTATATAAAACATATGCTTGGCCTGTGTGCTGCTGTGGTACTTTCTAGGATTAGAAGATATTTTGGCAACTACTTGGAGTAATGCAGCCTCCTCAGAGTGAATAGGTGGCTTTCAGATTCTAGAATGTGATACCCCCAGTTTTTCCTATTGATTACACTGAACTTTGGCATAACATTTTCAAATAGTAAATCTGGGGCCTATCAATGTGATGAAAAGTTTGTGTCATATGACATCACAACATTCTATAATGCCTATAGTTTAAAACTGAGCTAGAACAGGTAGAATTCTCTAAGTGTCAGATGTCAGATTTGTTAACCTAGTTTATGGTTCATATCTCTAATTACTAGGTCTATCCACATGAAACAAAAACACGACTTTGAGCCATAACATTAGCATGAGAAGTTTGTGTTTTTACCAGCTAATGCTAACAGCAATAGAAAAAGAAAATACAGGGGACTGGCTTCAGAGTCCATCAAATCTTCCCGCATTAGCTGAGTTGCAAAGTAATCAATAGCAAGAAGATGGAACGCCACCTCTACTCATTATGTCTATATTTTAACATCAGGTACAGGTCCTTTAATCCAAATGGGATCAGACAGTGTGGGGTTGTTCCCGTAGGCAAATTTGTCCTCTGCTTTGGCCCATCCTTCAGTGCCGCTGGGCTGACCTGTAAGAAGCAGTGGGCACCACAGTCCAGCGTCCGGGCACACTTCTCCAGATCTCGGACCAGTCTTGGTCAGGACTGTAGCCGGAGGATTTGGATGTTTTGGGTTGATGGGGGAAACAGGAGAAAACTCACCCAGACACAGGACGAAACATGAAAACTTCACACAGAAAGACCCGGGCAGCTCAGGAGTCAAACCCACAACCTTCTCACAGTGAGGCGAGAGTGCCAGCTACTCTGGCACTATGCAGCTCCATCCTCCGTGGCAACATTATGTACACATTATGGCCTGATAAGATGAAGTACCTTTCTGAGCCGGGGGTATGACAGAAATGCTGGGGGCGGGGCCTCCAGGAGCAGGTCTGGGGCGGTCTGAGGACTGGGTCGAAGAGGGCGGTCTGAAGACACACAGGAGCATGAAGTCATGATCAAAATGAGTCGAGTGAAGGTGTATGAACTTTAAAAACACAAAGGTGATCTCATGTGCTTGTAATGATTTCTCTGAAATAACTGAAACAAACTATGGTAGAAGTTATGACCCTTCTGAGATTTATGGATTATTGTCCCAGGTGCAGCATGATAATGTAATATTGTGGGGGACTTGTTTTGACCGGTTCTTTGGGGTCATGTGGGGACGGGGTCTGTGCACTGACATATGTCTCTGTCCACACTGCGGGGCCCCCGGGAGCAGCCGGGGCTTCCAGGGCTGTGGGAACATTTGGACAAACAGTGGGGACATGCTTCCTGGGGGACAGGGCTTCAGTCGCATGGATCTATAATACAAACTGGATAAGACACGCCCCTCTGACCAGTGGTCACTCTGTGGTACTACAACTGCTGGGTCTAGAAAGAATTCTATCAGAGTGCCAGTGATGTCAAACTGCCATGTTCAGGTGACAGGGTCTTACAGCTTTCACAAAGGTCACATTTTGGAGCTATTCTTCTCTATTTTCACAACATGAACTTTTTTTTTCTTTTTTAAATTCTCAAAGTATGATTAATAATAGCCTCACTATAGTTTTTTCTCTCTTCTTTTTTCATTTCTGTTTGCATTCTGTGCTCTAGCCCCGCTCTAGCCCCGCCCTGACCCTACTCTAGCTCCATTGTACTGATCGGTCAGATTGGATCACACGGTGCACGTTTCCGTCGTCACACTGTAGGCAGCGCAGACCCATACTGAGAATGTAATCGAAACAAAAAAAATTAAAAACAATTGACGTCATCTTTGATTCATACCTTATTAAACTTCCATATTAATTTTTTGTTTTAAGAAGATACTTGAATTGTGTCAGTGCCATCTGCTGGTTACAGTGGGGAGTAAATCAGGTTAGAAAAGACAAAACCCTGGCAGCACTTTTGTTTTGTAGTGAAAGCTGTTTAAAGTGCAAATGGCAGGTTCATTTTCAACCCGAGGTATCACCAGGTCTGCCTTCAAAAATGTACATTTTGAGTTATGAATTCACACACTTGGGTTTAATTGAATAATTTACTATTTTGTTCTCTGACCATTGCCACATTTAAAGAACCAGACTGAGGCATGGACATTATCCAGCACAATATATGAGCCTAGCACTAAAACATTCAGTGGATGATGTGCCAGGGAATGTTTTCAGCCCAAAAAAAGTGTGCCACATGTCAAAAAAGGTTGAAAAACACTGTGTTTGAGTACCATTTCAAACATAATTATATCTACAATTTTGCTGAAAATCTTGTATTCCCATAGTTTGATGATTTTGTGAATTTTATAATTATACTTCCTGGTGCACTGCTTGGGCAGCAGATGTGACATTCATTTAGTTTACTTACCTGTTACGTACTTGTTACTGTGGTTCATATGTACCACAGATGTATCACACCAAACAATGTAAAGATTTGAAAAACAAACACCAGTCATATGCACCTCTGGAATAAACAGAACAAAAGAAAGAGATGAGAAGGACAGAGGACTGACCTGGACTCCTTGGACACAGGTTTGAGGCGAGCTCTCCAGTCAGACGGACCAGACACACCTGTGGACCAGGGACACTCCTGATGAGGATTTATACACCAGTATTAACTAAAGAATAACAATAATAATCTCACATTTCGACTGGCCCTGATCTCCTAAACAGGTTTGCTTTAGAAGGCTTTAGAATGGTTCTTTTCTTTGGCAGATTGTGCCTCTGGGTAAAGGGCCTGGCTCACAGAGCTCTGCTACAGACCAACTGACGTCACCCAAACAGAACTAATGTTTTCTTAATAAATAAAACCTAAATTGTACATGAATTATACTTTTTATAAGGCGCTGTACCTGATTTTTAATGTTTTGAAACGTGAAAAACAGAGTTAGTTCAAGTCTTTCCGTCAGTCACATGTATCGCTCACTTTCCTAATGCAGTCCCAGCATTTGAAATATTCACCGCAAGTTTAGAAGCACTTTTCACCAGTCTGTGAGCCCCGAGAGTCACGGTAACGCTACAAATATTGGTATGCTACTTGCGCACTTCCTGCTTCTCGTGGAATAAAACACTCTATATAAATAGACGCTGTGGTCTCATTTTCACCCAAACAGATGATTTTACAATATACCTGTGCTGGAGCGACAGATTTGACTTTATTACATGCAAAAAAACGGTACACGAACTAGTTCTGTTTTTCACATTTCAAACCAGTAAAATCAAATACATCCCCTTTAATCATGAGCCAGATCTCAGCAATTCACAAAAAATGTTTAGTGATTCCAAGTTTGTGGCCGTGAGACGTGGCTAAAGCTAGAGTAAACAGGAAACTACTTCCTGTTTCTTCTCAGCTTTTCTGCATTTATTTCCTTCTCTGCAAAGCCTCTACGCAGCATTTATCCCCTTCATGTAATGCACTGACTTTGGATAATATCAGATGCGTTATGCACTGGAAATATCATATTTTGGGTCTTGATGCAAGTGCCATGCATCGATAAACAGGAAACAGCTGATATTAAGGTTTTTGCTAGCTTTGTTTTGCTGAGCATGTGGGCTCAACATAAAGGTTAGCGTCAGTGGAAATACAGTGTTTATCACAAGATCAAGTCAGCATTCGGTGAGAAGTTATTATTTTCTGTTTTTATCTGCTTTTTGTCGTCTTGTTTTCACTCGAGTTTGTGTTGTCTCTAATCCAGTCATCCCACTCAAAGGTGCCAGACCATTTTAGAAGTTAGACCTCTCAGGGTTCACTTTGCTTTCTTAAACGGGCCAGGACGGTTCACTTAAGACGGTGGAGACAAGTCTGTTCCAAAGTGGACCAGTTGAAACATGGCTATAGTGACAATAAAAGAACTCCAAAGGTTCCAGTACCAGAGGGGTTTGGGCTGGTGCTCCTCGGGCTGGTGCTCCTCGGGCTGGTGCTTCCCAGGCTGGTGCTCCCCATGCTGGTGCTCCCCAGGCTTGTGCTCCCCATGCTGGTGCTCCCCGGGCTGGTTTTGGGGTTCAGGGACGTGCTGGTGGTCAGGTCTGACAGTAGGGAGGGGTTGGCCCGTAGCCGAACCCTCCCTCTCACCCCCTCCGCTTCAGTCTTTGGGGTGTCTGAGCTTTGCCTGCGATCAGAGACAGACTGTGTTAAGATGAGCTACTGAGGTCAATCTTAAAGTCTATGTGACAGGTTAGACACACGTTTCACTAAAACGTAGTGTGAACGTGACTAGATTTACAATTTGACTTAACATTTATAATGTTACTTTCTGGTTGAACATGAGCACAAATTTTGCTGCGTTCATGTAGTCCTAGGGAACTCTCACCCAAGTCTGAAAAATGACTCGGGAACTTGGGTAAAAAGCTATTACCCAACTTTAACCCCTGACGTCATCAGCCGTGTGAAGACGGACCAAAGTCAGATGATTCATCAAATTATCTTTATAATCTGAGGTCACTGACTAACCTTACTGCAGTTACGGGTTTACGGTCAGTCGTTTAAATCATAAGAGCAACAGATTTGCACAAAAAAGACCCACCGCTGTTTAATTCATTACCTATGTAACGTTAGCCAGATAAAATAGATACCACATGAATGCAGGACCACATGAACGCAGCCTAAGACACAGGTAGAGGTCCCACATCTGTTACCTAGCAACCAGACTGTACACGAGGGCCAAAATCCAAATATATGACACAATAGTTGACATCAAATATATACCTGATAACGCCTTTATTTTGTTGAATGATGGTTTAAATTGTGTCAGTTGCTGTAAATTGTCTCTATATTTTCAATGGTACGTCGCCTTTTGATGACATCACAGAGGGATTCTGTTTTAGAACTCAGCACTACTTCCTGTAATTTTAAACTTTTATTTTTCAAAATGTCTTCACAAACGGCAACTATTAGTATTTACATTAGATGCCCTCCCACTAATCTAAGCAACTAAAAAACAGAAGGACAATATTCCCTGCGCTCTCAGGAGTCACTGTTACTTGTGCCTTGTGTTCGCACAGAGGCTGGGCCCCATAATCTGTAGAATTAGGAATTCATGAGAACCTTCATATCGACTTTAAGAAACATTTTTAGCTCTCTGTACTTTACTTAACTTTTACAGTATTGTTACTTTTAGTTAGTACATCTGAAAGCAGGTATCCATGCGTGGACTGAAAAGTAGAAAGTACTGGTCGTGTGGCTCGAGGGATTTGTTTTTCATGATCTCATGATGACACTGTGTCTGATTCGAGCAAACTAAAATATATACACAAAATTCACAAGAACATTTTTGTAAGCTATTCACCAGAGATCAGCACAATTCTTTATGAAAATCACCACATTTAACACTTTGACAATTCTCAAAATCTGCTTAAAATATTTGAAGTACATTTTTAAACCAGTACTTCAAAACCTCTACTTTTACTTTTTTTGCTCATGTACAGTACCTGTACTACCTAAGTAACAAAACTGAGTACTTCACTGAGGATTAGGCTGGCGATTATTCTTTTGATTAATCAACGAGGTTAGCACTCTCGCCTCACAGCAGGAAGGTCTCAGTTTCGAGTCCCGGGCTGCAGGGGCCCGTCTGTGTGGAGTCTGTGTGAACCCAAACCATGCTCCACAGGTCAAACTCTCCAGCTAAGGTCATGACCAAGACTAGGCCAAGATCTGGATCTGGTCAGGGCCACAGCCCTGCGCCTGCTGCTCCTGACAGGTCGCCCCAGAGGCACAAACAGAGGACACATTTCCATACGGGGACAATGAAGTGTGTCTTCATCATGACAAACACACTAACAGACACTTACAGAGAAAATAGGTTTTTCAATAAAAACACTAACTTCAAATGTTTCCTGTGTCATTGTGACACAGTAGGGCTGTAGTTGACAGCCTATAATTCCTGCCCCATCGACCGATTAGTCGACCAAAAGGATGTCTGGCAAAAATATATCTAAACTATAAAGAATCTCCAGGTATCAGACCCAAACTGCACTCAAAAGACAACAAGACAACAACTGCAGGGGAGTTCAGGCTAAAACAACCATTTACACAGAAAAGTAGGAAACAGTGTATTTATATGTTCTGCAAAATATTCAGCTAAATCATCTATAAATAAATACTAAACTAAATAAAAAGATAAGTCAACTAATAAAAATCTTGATTGACCGATTAATCGACTACGCCGGTACGATGCTGATGGCTAGAGGTGCTGATTGCAGATTTAACTGCTAAAATATTTACTGAAAATAAATTGTTAATAGGCAGCTCATAATAAAAAGTGTGTCAAGCTCAGCCAGTTTGAAATTGAGGTTGATTTATGTAACATTTCCTGTTATTCTGCCTCAGTCAAAGACTGAAAATATGTGTGCAACGCTCTTTGCTAGATGAGTCCACTGTGGACTGAGAGACCCTGTAGGAGAGGAGATAGTTTTGTGCAGTGTTGATCGAATTTTGGAAAAAATAATAACATCATTTAGAGGAGGCATACAGACATACAGGAGCGATAACAGCTGTAGTTTAGCAGTTTAAAGGTGCACTGCGTAACTTTTCTGGTGTAGGGTCTGCAACCTGCTCGTCTCAACAGAGGTTATTGCTTTACCTGAAACGTTCTTAAAGTATGGCATTAAACTTATCAATTTTGCATAATTTCAATTACAGTTTTTTTTTTCTGACAAATAAGGGGTTAAGCAGGTTACGTCACAACATTCTGAATTTTAGCAGCGAGTGGCAAAAATGCACTAGAAAGTAATAAACTTTTCTGCTGTAGGTGCTCAAAACACACTAAAATGTGACAAAGCTGCTACAGCCTGATGACAAAGTGTGCAACTCTGCTCAGTATTTAGTTTGTATCTGAAAACTAAATCAAGAGAATCCAGAAAACAGTTGTAGAAAACCAGAACAAAAACACTGAACACTGCAGGGATAGGGTTGTTGAGGAAAATATTTGTTGTGCGGAAGTTAATATGTCCTAAATCTCCAGTGGCCATTAGCAAACAGGGCAGCTCAGCTTTGCACAGTCGGAGCAACAACGAGAAACTACTTTCAGGTTTCCATTTTGTGTTAAAGTTAATTTGAGGAAAACAATTTATTTTATTCTATTTTTCAAATAAAAGAATGTCGGTGCATAAGCTCTGTACCTTGAAAAGAATGCATTATTACGGTGAGCCGTTTGTTTTTCTGGAGATGGTTACTTTTAATGCCAGTCTGGGGAATATTCCAAACAAATCTAAATCTAACCTGGAGGAACTCACTTGGTTTTAGTCACAGTCCAGGCTGGTCCGTTGTTGTTCTCCTCACTCAGTTTCTTGGAGATGACGGCAGCAGCTGACGCCTTGGTACCACTCCGCTCTTTCTCCTTCTCCTTCTCTTTCTCCTTCTCCTTCTCCTTCATCTTCTCCCTCTCCTTCTCCCTTTCTTTCTCCTTCTCCTTCATCCTCTCCTTCTCTTTCTCCTTCTTCTCCTTCACCCTCTCCCTCTCTTTCTCCTTCACCCTCTCCCTCTCTTTCTCCTTCTCCCTCTCTTTCTCCCTCACCCTCTCTTTCTCCTTCTCTTTCTCCTTCTCCCTCACCCTCTCTTTCTCCTTCTCCCTCTCCTTCACCCTCTCCCTCTCTTTCTCCTTCTCCCTGTCTTTCTCCTTCTCTTTCTCCATCTCCCTCTCCCTCTCTTTCTCCTTCTCTCTCACCCTCTCTTTCTCCTTCTCCTTCTCCCTCTCCTTCTCCCTCACCCTCTCTTTCTCCTTCTCCCTCTCCCTCTCCTTCTCCTTCTCCCTCTCCTTCACCCTCTCCCTCTCTTTCTCCTTCTCCTTCACCTGCACGACCAATGTGACCGAGTGACTGGCTTCCGGCGGCCCCTGCTCCTTCTCCTTTCGCATCTCCACGCGCCCGGCCCCCCCTCCTCTCTCCTCCTCGCCGCCCTCTCCATCACCGGACTGGAAGAACCTGAGCTTGGCCTGAAGATTTTTGGATGCGATGGAGGTCCTTGGCGCCGGGGTGGGAGTCGAGGTGGTCGTAGTGGTTGTAGGAGCAGCAGGAGTCGGGCGCGACAGGAAAGTGCTAGTCGTGCTGGTTTTAGCGGCACTGGCGGGTTTAGGAGAAACGACGGAGGAACTGAAAGGAGCAGAGTCAGCAGGCCGAGGGTGCGATGGGCCGGACGAGACACTAGAGGGAGTGCTGGGCTTGTGAGAGAGCCAGGTGGGACCGGGTTTAGAGCCGGCCCTCACAGGGTCTGGGTCCATTGGAGACAGTCTGGAGCCAGAGGAGTTTTTGGGGAGGTCTGTGGTGAAAGTGTGTCCGGTCAGAGCTCTAAAATGAAAAGGAAGACCAATAAAAACCACACAACAGCATTTTATGCTGAAAAGCTTAAAGGAAATCAGAGTCCAAACTCTATTATGAACTATGAACAAAGTCATTCCAGGTTTGGTCAAAGCAGAAATTAGACCTTTTAAAAAGAGTTTTTAAATTGCATTTAGGTAAAAAAAAAAGAATGCCAGGCACAACACAAACATTTGACAGTCTTTAAAATAATTTAGACATAAAAAGAAACTATTACTAATACATTAAGATGTGTTGGATCCAAGCTATATGCATTGATAAAGACAAACTATAATCTGAATACTATTACAGAGTTATGGGAAGTGAAAGGGTGCGTTTAATGTAATATTATTTGGCCTGTGGACATCTAACTTACACAAGTGGATACATTTAACCATAAAACATATGAAAACGTACAAAAAATATAACATTACTACGAGATTAGGCAGGCTCAATCTTTTTTCTTTTCTCCTGAGCTTGTAATACTGTGTGACTTTCTGTTTGTTTTGAGTGGTTGTAGTGCACACTGTGCCTTGTTGACCTATTGGCTGGTTTTTCACTAAGTGTAACCATATTATGTTGTGTACGGCACTTTGGCCAACTGTGAAAGTTTTTAAAGTGCTGTATAAATAAAGTTGGTACGGTATGGTAAAAAGGACCAAGAAATGTTAAGGTCATTGTGCCTGAAATGTAATACCTTGCGGTTTCATATTTTTGCTTTTGAATTATAACAAGGAAACTCAAAAAGGGTGAAAGGTCCCAGAAAGTTCAGAGTTACAAACTTACGTGCAGGAAATAGGAGTCACTGCAGGTGAATATCATTATGAATAAATTTAAAGACATTTTGAGACATCAATATTAAAACAAACCACCAATATGAAACCTCTGTAGTTTACTCAACTTCATTGTTTTTTGCCATTTTATGTGTAAAATGGTCACAATAAATGGATACCTTTGGAAGAAGGTCATCATTCCAATCAGTATATAATCAAGTTTTCGGATGACACTGATTTATTAAGTCTGCTCACAGGCCACTCACACACCAGCGGTCACACATCTGGAGTCGAACACTTCATGGAATGGTGTGAGAATCAAGTTAATGTGAACAAACTAAAGACGTCATAGTGGACCCCAGGTCAATAGGAACCTATGATAAAGTGTGCTTACAGGGACAGAGAATCCAAAGAGTCCCAACGTATAATTATCTTGGGGTTAAAATGGACGAGCAAATGAGCTGGCATGAGCATGTCACAAGTGTGTGTGCAACAATACATCAGGATTATACTTCCTAAGAAGGTTAAAGGTGTTTGGAGTCAGCCACAATATTATGCTAACCTTCTACAGAGCCAGGATCGAGTCTGTGCTCTGATAAGGAATAGTCAGCTGGTTTGAAAACCTGACAGTTCAATATAAATCACAGATTCTTAGATTGGTGAAATTAGCAGTAAAATAATAGGTGTGCCCACCCTGACTTTGCACTGCCACATTTGCACATTTGCCAACTGTACATTTCTGTATATTGTCCTAGTCTATCTTAGTCTATTTTATTCTTAATTTTATGCATGCCTCTTTTATATATTTTATTATATTTTATTCACAGTTTTATGTTGCATCTTATGCCGAAGCAAGTTCCTATGTTTGTGAATTTTGATCACTGACAATGGCAATAAACCAACTCTGATTCTGACTGTTCCACAGACCTTTGAGCAGTCAGTGGTGACACAGGCCAAAAGATAATTAGAGATCCCACTCCTGTGCTCCACAGTACGAGCTCGTGCAGTCCGGAAGGAGATTTAGAATTCCGTCATGTACGAGCAACAGATATAAAAACTCCATTAAACTGGTAAACAACTTGAACTGACTGCAGCGTGTCGAGCCTGAGTGTTTGTTTATATTGGTTATGTAATATATTCTAGATGTATTTTTGTTTGTATTGTGTTATACTACAGACCCTGCCTCAAAGAAAAATTTCTCCAGTCGGAGACAAAGAAATTAAAACCTGAACCTGAAATTATTACTGGCATTTGTGAAATGGAAAAAAATGACTATTGGACTCAATTGGAAAATGGACTTGTTAAACAGACTTTAGATTAAGGGACAGGAGCGTGGGACAATATAAGTAGCAAGTCTCTTTCTTGTCACAAGATGTCTTGTGCCATTATTTTCTGTCTCTTTGTGTCATGTTGTGTGTGAAAAAATATAATCATAAAACAAGACTTGGACTTAAATCTGGACAAATTGTGATGGATCTTGTTCAGGGCAGGACTGTACAGTTCGATGTGTAGGAGCTACTGAAAGGGCTGATCTTTATCTCTCTGTGGGAGAAAAATGCATTTTGAGAAAAGAAAACGCCCTTCGAAGAGACAATGGAAAACTAAAATGATCAGGACAAGTTTGGCGAGGGCCTGTGGACTTTAAAACCACAGAGGAGCCCAGTGGAGACGGAGACAGATAACAGAAGCGCGTGTGACTGTAAAACACACAACTCCAGGTTTGTTTTGGACCAGGTTTGATTGGACCATTAAAGCAGTAAATCAGGCAGAACACGGGCTTGTCAGAGACACATGCTCTTACTTGGCACAGCTGCGGTGGTAGAGCTTCCCTTCCACCAGGTGGCGCTGCACCAGGTGAACGTGCTGGTCGCAGGACACACATTTGTTACTGAGAGTTCCCGTCTGAGGGCGGCGCTCTGCTGGGACGTCCTGCACAGGGAGGAGACAGAGGGGCTTTCAGTGTCAGACAAAAGGCCTGATGTGCTCTTCCAAACACAACAGAACAGTGTGAGTGTGAGAGAGTGTGTGTGTGTGAGTGTGTGAGAGTGTGACTGTGTGTGTGAGAGTGTGAGTGTGAGTGTGAGTGTGAGTGTGTGCGTGTGTGTGTGTCTGTATGTGTGGGTGGGAGTGTGTGTGTTTGTGTGTGCGTGTGTGTGTGTGTGTGTTTATGTGCGTTTGTGTGTGTGTGCATGTGTCTGTATGTGTGGGTGGGAGTGTGTGTTTGTGTGTGTGTGTGTGTGTGTGTGTGTGTGTGTGTGTGTGTGTGTGTGTGTGTGTGTGTGTGTGTGAGAGTGTGTGAGCGTGTGTGTGTGTGTGCGTGTCAGAGTGGAGCAACATATTTGTGAGTGTTTTCTCGTGCTTTCAGTCTGCAGAGCGTCCGGTGCTGGAGTCCGTGGCTGTGGTGATCATCAGTGACACTCTTCATGTCCTTCTGTGAAACTCAAGCCGCTGGTGTTTCATACATTTTGAAAAAGTTTTTGGGACATTCTCCTGCTTTTAGGTGATCGTATAACAAGGGCTGGGCGATGAGGCAAAAACGTATGAGCACGATTTTCTTGGGGCCAGATCATGATTTCGATTTGATCACGATTCATGTTCACTTTGTATTTTTCTATTGCCTTTAATAGAGCTGCACCATTTAGGAAAAATATCTCATTGTGATTTTTCTGACCAGTGCGATTATGATTAGATTTGCAATTTATGTTTTAACAATAGGATTCTGTTCAAATTCACATTTTAAACAGTATTTTGTCGCTTGTTTCAGAAAATGTTTGTACAAATCCAAACTACAGTGTTAGCAGTTTTTATTCAAATCAAAGCAAGACATTTTGTTGTTTGTTGAAGAAATGGTTGCACTTCAAACATGGCAGTCTTTGTGATTTGCTAATTGCATCCATTTAAAGTGTGTTTTTGTCCGTTTGGTTTAATTGTGCAGCCCTGGCCTTTAAGAGGTAAATAAAGTCATCTGCTCAGAGGCTTCAGAGGCTAAACAACAGGAGAAACAGTGTGTTTGAACAGACAGCTGCATTAAAGACACAAACCGTGAATCATGATGCCACCATTTCACTAAAATAGCAGATTGTCACTGGATGAGCTCAACATTCCATTTTTATCACCGTATCTCCCAGCCCGATGTATCAGAAGCATAAAATAGTTTCAATATTATTGTTTATCATGATATTTTCTCCAGTAACATATTCAACTTGAAAAAGTGTCGTGACAGGCATAGTCACCAATAATACAATCACTCGATCTGTTCTTTCTTGGCTAATGTAATTAGCTGTTTTATTTGTACAATGGACAATAAACCCCTAAATGTAGAAATGTTTTGCGCAAAGAGCTCAAATGATAAAGGACGGATGGGCTGATTGTGGGCCATCTCCAAACTGTAAACAACCGTAAACACTAAACAAACGTCTCAAACATGTTAAATAATATTATCTTGATTTAAGCCGTGGTCCATCACTCAGATGAACCATTTGTGGTTATTGTCATCGTTGTCACACGTCACAGCTGAGCTCGTGAGTGAAGCTCCAGCTCCACTTCAGTAGGTTTACCAGTTGGAGCGGCGTTCCAGGGCATTTACCTGAACGCAGCATAAAAAGGGACTTGGGGACTTGGATCTAGTGTTTTGTCCAAAAATGCCAAATGAAACAAAAGGCAACTCCAGATTGAATGAGAATACGACAGCACAAAATGGTTAAAAGTGAACAAAGTGCAGTTGTGTGTAAAGCGAGGCTTTAAACAGTTCAGATGATTCTCTTGAGGTCGAGGAAACACACACTCACTGAAACAGAGTTCACACACTATTTTGATGACTCATGTTTTCTGGTTCATCTAAAAATACATCTGGGTCAGTCATTACTAGGGCTGTAACTAATGATTATTTTAGAAGTCAACAGTCAAACGATTATTTCTGTTGTGAACTGAGACACCGCCTAAGACTTAAAGTCACTGGGACAGGCTCCATCACCTCCAACCCCTAATAGGAACAGGTAGCATGAATGACTGTTTGTATCCAAATAAAAGGTTGAAATATCACGATTGAAGCCTGCTAGATAGAGAATATTTATGAATAAAGTAAATTATTGATGAAAATCAGAAATTGTTTATTGTATGTGGCATTTTGATTTGATAATTTGCTGGTGTGTTAAAATGTCTTTTTGAATGTATTTTAGAGTCCGTATAGGCCAAACTTTATCAGCCAATACAAGCACGTAGGAGGAAAAATGGGCCAAAATCTTACCAGCATGGCCATCCATCTAAAAAAGCTTAGACAATAGAATACAACCACTGAATCCATTTCACAGTCAGATTTATGCCCTAAACTGTAGCATCTGTGCAGTAGTGCGTCTGTGAGTCTGGGACCCGCAGTGCACCTGAACGCAGCTCCAGAGTGACGCGCTCCTGCTCTGACCATTCAAGGCTCTGACTGAGGCAGCGCGGGAATGTCTTCAACTCAGCTACGAACTCAACAACAAAAGTGAACTGCAGCACAGATCACCAGCAACAAACACTAACATAAGGCTTTTTTTAATCGAAGGACTGAAGACAGAACAAACGCACACCCACAGGCTGGTCCTCACTGTGGACAACCGCCTGGTCTGTCTGAGCACTGAAGGCTCTAAATCTGTCATTTTCATGCTACTTTTCTTTCCATCACATCAGCTAGCACTTAGCTCGTGAAATGCTCTGTGTCTCTGCTCCGTGAAAAAGCTGTGAAACGAGGCATTAATGGGAGGCATTAACTACCACTGTTGCATATTAATTAGCCATCCCTTTTGGCTCGTTCACTTTAAAGTAGACTCATCGATCAAAAAGAATGTTATGCAAATATATTTTCAGTCTTTAAAATAGCTTGTTAAGAGGAAGAGTAACAGCAAACATTGCCTAAATAAAACTAATTTAAAACTAAAAGAGCCTGACATCTTGAAGTGACTGAGTTTTATTCCCGCCTCACCTGTCGGTCGTGGAGCCTGCTGTCCTGTTTGTTGTTGTGTTTGTTGTCCTGTTTGTTGTTGTGTTTGTTGTCCTGTTTGTTGTCCCGAGCAAAGGCGGGCCGGCTCTGGTCCACTGGGGGCTGGTTCTCTTTGGTTGGGCCTGACGCGGGGAACACTTTAGCGGACACAGGTGCGTTCTTCTTCCCTGCAGGCTGCTGCTCCGTGGGGGCTCCCTCTGCTGGACGTTTCACACCTGCCATCCCTCCAACTGCACACACGAGACACTCATGAGACACATGAGACATGAGACACACACGAGACACACACAAGACACACACGAGACACACACGACACATGAGACACACACGAGATACACACCAGACACACACCAGACACACACACCAGACACACACACCAGACACACACACCAGACACACACACACCAGACACACACACACCAGACACACAATGTTGACACTGGCTTGATGTACATTCTTTTTTTAAACCATGTCATTGGTCAGATATTGATTTACCTCACTGGGCGCCACATCAGTTTGTTCTTTTCGTCTGACAAACACTTCGCCTGATTAAACGAGCCTTCAGAGTGTCTAACGCACTAGATTTTTGACAAAGTAGCGCTGGTTTGGTCCTGGTTTAGTCCTGGTTTAGACCTGCCTTAGTCCTGCTTTAGTCCTGGCTTAGTTCTTGTTAAGTCTTTGTTTAGTCCTGGTTCAGACCTGGTTCAGACCTGGTTTAGTCCTTGTTTAGTCCTTGTTTAGTCCTTGTATAAACCTGATTCAGTCCAGGTTTAGTCCTTGTTTAGTCCTTGTATAAACCTGATTCAGTCCAGGTTTAGTCCTGGTTTAGTCCTGGTTTAGTCCTGGTTTAGTCCTGGTTTAGTCCTGGTTTAGTCCTGGTTTAGTCCTCGTTTAGTCCTGGTTTAGTCCTCGTTTAGTCCTCGTTTAGTCCTCGTTTAGTCCTCGTTTAGTCCTCGTTTCGTCCTCGTTTCGTCCTCGTTTCGTCCTCGTTTCGTCCTCGTTTCGTCCTCGTTTCGTCCTCGTTTCGTCCTCGTTTCGTCCTCGTTTAGTCCTCGTTTAGTCCTCGTTTAGTCCTCGTTTAGTCCTTGTGTAAACCTGATTCAGTCCAGGTTTAGACCTTGTTTAGTCCTGGTTTAGTCCTGGTTTAGTCCTGGTTTAGTCCTGCTTTAGACCTGCTTTAGACCTGCTTTAGACCTGCTTTAGACCTGGTTCAGTCCTGGTTCAGTCCTGGTTCAGTTCTGCAGATGTTGTTAAAGTCTGTGTTAAATGCTTCTCGTATTTAAAAAGTGTTGGACACGTTTCTGGCCTCGAGGACAAAACCATCTGAGATTCTGGCCCTCAGTGAAATAAAGCTGAACAGCCCAGCTCTACAGTGTCCTGTCCAATAGAGCCTTGACCTGCAGATATGGACGTCCTGAGCTCGTCCGGTGTGCGTGGGGTACTCACTGGGGGAGCGGCCGTGGAAGTAGTTGTAGTACTGGGACACGTATGTGAGGATGCTGAGGCGGTCGGGGACTCTGAGGGCCACCATGTCCTCTGCGTCCAGGAGAGCGGGGATGCCCAGCTGCTGCTCCGCCACACTGAAGGCCTGACACACCGGGACAGAGACGTGTGAGGGGACAACGCACTGCAGTTATATTTGGTAATAACATAATGGACAACAGAATCTGGGGTCTGAACTAAAAGTTTTAGAACAGATCTGCTAGATTTACAAGCTTCATTTAGCTCAGTTTCCTCAAAGTAAAATACTGTAGTATGCAGTAAAACAATAATAAAACACATTTGAGTATTAGCTTTATCTTCTTTGTGTCTGGTAGAGTCAGGTGACTAGCTCTAATGGTACTTTTAGGCCTGGGTGATATGGCCAAAATTATTATCACGATTTTCTTGGGGCCAGATTATGATTTTGATTTTGTCACGGTTCGTGTTCACTTTCTATTTTTCTATTGTCTATAATAGAGCTGCACGATTTAAGAAAAATATCTAATTGTGACTGTTCTGACCAGTGTGATTGTGAATAGATTTGCGATTAATGTTTTAATTATGGGATTCTGTTCAAATTCACATTTTAAACACACTTTTGTCACTTTTAGTTGTGTCTTTGTCACTTTTAGTTGCGTTTTTGGTGCATTGAGTCATGTTTGTTGTTTGTGAGCGCATTTTTATTGCTTTTGGTCACGCTTTTGTCACTTTTTTTTAGAACATGTTTGTACAAATCCAAACTACAGTGTTAGCAGTTTTTATTCAAATCAAAGTAACACATTTTATTGCACTTCAAAAATTGCAGCCTTTGCGATTTGCTAATTGCATCCATTAAAATTACAATTTTGTGTGATTTGGTTTAATTGTGCAGCCCTGGCCTTTAAGAGGTAAATAAAGTCATCTGCTCAGAGGCTTCAGAGGCTAAACAACAGGAGAAAATGTGTGTTTGAACAGACAGCTGCATTAAAGACACAAACAGTCAATCATGATACAACAATTTCACAAAAATAGCAAATTGCCACAGGCACGAGCTCAACGGTTTATACATCTGACGTTTCAACTTCTATCCGAAAGTCATTTTCAATCTTTGAAAGTGGTTTGAGCAGCAACATAACACTCTCCTGAGCTCTGATTGGCCCTGCCCAATGGGGAGGAGCATTTATACATTCTTATTGGTTTAAAAGAAGATATTACTGAAACTAACCCCGCCTTGTTTAGTGTGCCGGCCTCATACTAAGGCCTATTGAGGTCTGGCCACCTCCCTCAGAGCTGTAGAGCCTCATTAGCGTTCGACTGGTTTGCTTTGTGCCAGGGTCTAATGAGGCTGTCGTAGACTGAGGGGAGGTTGTCACTCAGACTTTGTTCAAACAAGAGTTTTTGTTCTTAAAGGGCCTGTACCTGGTTTTATTTACTCCAGTTAAGATACATTCTCTTTACCAGTGATTCTTAACCATAGGGCCGGGGCCCAAAGTAGGGCCGTGAGCACCTCCTTGAGGGCCACACAATCACTAAAATATAATACATTTAATATGAGATTGGGCCTCGAGTTACTTTAGATGCAAAAAGTTGGGCCTCAAGGTAAAAAAGGTTAAGAACCCCTGCTCTTTACATCACACACAACTTCATGGAAAGACACTGGGTTTGTAATGTATGATCTGTGCATATTATAGACGCACTTTGTTGGGAAAGAACTAATATAGAAGTGTTTGCCAGAGTCACACTGTGAATACACTATGAATCATGGGTAAATGACTGCTGGACACTATCCCAGACTGTGATTCTCTGTCATGGTGCAGTTTTAAAAGTGTGAAAAGCTAATTGTAAAAAGAGTTAGAGGAACTATATGGAAACAACAGCATAAAACTATTCCAGACAGTCGTTTCTGAGTCATGGTGCAACATCGAGTGAAAGGAGGGACTATGTGGGGTACAGGCCCTTTAACAAAAACGAGCTCCTTCACTTGAACAAACCATCTCTTCATCGCTTCAACTCAACCATTTGTGGCTTTTAGAGAAGACCATTATGTGTTGATACAGTGGCTGCTTCAGTTATTAATAAACTAATCATGGCTAGTCAACAAAAACTACAATCTTAGTGGTATTCTGACGGTGGTTTTGGTTCTCTGGACAATACAGACGATAAACACACACGAAAAGATGCTTTAGAACAAAAACAGTGGTATTAGGGCTGGCCGATACTGACAAAAGTAATACCTTTTATCCAAACAATAAGAAATAATCAGATGAAATTAAGTCAATCCATGTCTTTCAATGCATTGGTTGAGGTTTCATCGTCAGACAATGTGAAATATCCTTAAAAAGAATCACAAAAGTGCAGAAATACACCATACACACTTATTTTTTCCTTTTTCATCAGCGCTTGTAGTAGCATTTATTCCCATAAACGATACACTCAGTATTAAAATTCTGTATATATTTGTAACATTTTCTTAAGTCTTCAGTCACCATAATTCAACTTTTATTTGGTAAAAAATATATCTAAATGTCACTGTGCACAATAGAAATAATCATATAATCAAAAAAAAGATCACTGACAATTCAACTCCTAAAATAATCCTTAGTGACAGCCCTCGTTGCAAACCTCCAGATTGAAAACGACTTTCAGATGAAGTCAGAACATCTTGGTGTCCAGAACCTTTTCTACTCTGACCCACCGAGGGCTTCTGTGTATGATTAAACGTGTGCTCCTCACAGGACGGGAGGAGCAGAGGAGCAGGCTCAGACAGGCCACAGCTCCACTGCTCAGCCCAACGGAATGTTACTTTCACTTTCACACACCTGTGTCCAATGTGGTCTTAGAAGGATTGGAAATTAATTTTTAAACCCAAGTAAAGGGTACTTTCCTGCTGAGTAATAATTACCATCACACAACATGCAGTTATACTGTATGAAGAAAAACACTGTGCAAGCTTTCAGTTTCATTCAGTAAAAGTAATGGTAGGGCTGCAAACAACTATTATTTTAGTATTTGATAGTCAAACGATAATTTCTATAGAAATGTGAGACTTTTTAATGAAATAAATGTTGAAACATGGTGACTGAAGGCTTCTTGATTTAGGTTTAGGTTTTAAGACCAGTTGAATAAATGGCAAAAGTCACATTTTCATGGTTGGATCTTAACAAAGTTCAAAGTAGAGCTTCAATAAGCAACAAGAAATGGGAGAGAGACCAAAAGAAATGTGAGTAAACATTTTATTGAAAACAACAATTAAACTGAAATAGTATGTTCTGCAGCTGTTCAAAACTTTAGGAGCACACCTCAAAAAAACAACCTGAAAGCCCCTAAAACAGAAATCAAAGTCCCAAACATGAACTCAGTCATGAGCAGCTCCTGTTATTGTTGATCACTTCAAACATTGGTTGCAGCTCTTGATACAAGTGTTTCCAGGAGGTGAGAGGGAACATTTGTCCAAGTGGTGCAGACGGCCTCATGAAGGACATCTACGTCTGAACTGTGTCCATTTGTGTAAACGTCCCTTGCCGTCCGTCCCCAAAGGGTCTCAGTTGGATTTAGATCAGGGGAACACACAGGACAGTCCAAAGAGGGATGTTCCTTCTCCTGAAGAAGTCCTTTGTCCTGGGGCTTTGTGAACTGTAGCCTTGTCCTGATGAAAAACCCAGTGGTTCCACAGACGAGGCCCTCAGTCATGAGGGATGCTCTCTGCAACATCTGCACAGAGCCAGGGGCCCCTGCACCACCTGAAGCTCCATTGTTCCACTGAAGGAAAAGCCCCCCAGATCATTATGGCGCCCCCTCCCTGTGGAGCGTAGAAAACATCTCAGGTGGAGCTGCCTGTGGTGACAGTAATGTTTAAATCATCAGGACCATCAGGGTCACATTTTTTCTCATCAGAATCAAACTTTCTTCCACTTTTAGTGTCCCATGTTTGTGTCTCTGGTAAAGTCCAAGCTGCAGTTCTGTGGCGTTCAAGGAGACCAGGCCTTTGACGTGTTTTGTTTGTGAAGTCCTTCAGTGTCAGATGTGTCTGATGTTATTGGGCTGCAGTCGCACCAGTAAAAGCCTTCATTTGGGTCGAGGGTCGTCCAGTGTCTTGACAGACGGCCAATCAGATCCTCCGGCTCAGAGCTGGTGTCATTTTTTTGTTCTTCCACTTGACTTTGATGTTCCATAGCCCTCAGGATCTTCCAAATGACTGTCTCACTGCGTCCCACCTCAGCAGCGATGGACAGAGGCCCTGCTTATGCAGCTCAACAACCCCACCATGATCAGAAAGAGAATTTTTTTTGCCTTTTCCATCAGAACGTCATGACAGGTGACACCTGACAGAAGATGACACTGAATCCACATTTTTGCACTTTCTAAGGCGTGCGGTTCTAAACTTTTGATCAGCTGCAGAACAGACCATTTAAATTTAACTGTTTGTTTTTGTTAGTTATTTTCAATAAAAAATGTTTACTCAAACGTTGTTGTTTTTTTGTCTCACTCCCATTTCTTGTTGCTTATTAAGTGAAGCTCTACCTTGTTAAGATCCAAACATGAAAATGTGACATTTACCATCTATTGAACTGGTCTTAAACGTTTCATCAGGACGGTATGTGTTTTAGAGTCTGTATAATCCAGAGAAACATTATCAAATACACTATGCTACGATTATTAAATAGGCATCACGATTAGTTGATTAGCAGTAGTTAGCATTATGGAAGAAGTGCCATTTATTTAACACCGTCTCACCAATTTGTTGTTGTCGTAGACATTTTCTTTCTTCAGGGAGTCAAAGTTTCTGCAACACACAAAATACCACACATTTTATTCATTAAAGCGTTGCACTTGTTTTTGGGCAGACACATTCAAACACTGCAGCAGGTGAATATGAATGTGTGGCTGCAAACAACTTTGTCCAGCTCAACTCAGACAAGACTGAAACCATCGTCTTTGGCAGAAACAGAGAGAAAGTGTCAGCGTCCCGTCCAGTCTCTCGCTCTAAAACCTACAAATCCAGTTAGAAATCTGGGGGTAATAATGGAATCACACTCGCCACATCAAATCAATAACAGGACTAAACATGGACCGGCCTCCTGCTGGTGCCAGAGTCAGGACTAAACATGGACCGGCCTCCTGCTGGTGCCAGAGTCAGGACTAAACATGGAGCGGCCTCCTGCTGGTGCCAGGACTAAACATGGACCGGCCTCCTGCTGGTGCCAGAGTCAGGACTAAACATGGAGCGGCCTCCTGCTGGTGCCAGGACTAAACATGGACCGGCCTCCTGCTGGTGCCAGAGTCAGGACTAAACATGGACCGGCCTCCTGCTGGTGCCAGAGTCAGGACTAAACATGGACCGGCCTCCTGCTGGTGCCAGAGTCAGGACTAAACATGGACCGGCCTCCTGCTGGTGCCAGAGTCAGGACTAAACATGGAGCGGCCTCCTGCTGGTGCCAGGACTAAACATGGAGCGGCCTCCTGCTGGTGCCAGAGTCAGGACTAAACATGGACCGGCCTCCTGCTGGTGCCAGAGTCAGGACTAAACATGGACCGGCCTCCTGCTGGTGCCAGAGTCAGGACTAAACATGGACCGGCCTCCTGCTGGTGCCAGAGTCAGGACTAAACATGGAGCGGCCTCCTGCTGGTGCCAGGACTAAACACGGACCGCCTCCTGCTGGTGCCAGAGTCAGGACTAAACATGGACCGCCTCCTGCTGGTGCCAGAGTCAGGACTAAACATGGACCGGCCTCCTGCTGGTGCCAGAGTCAGGACTAAACATGGAGCGGCCTCCTGCTGGTACCAGGACTAAACATGGACCGGCCTCCTGCTGGTGCCAGAGTCAGGACTAAACATGGACCGGCCTCCTGCTGGTGCCAGAGTCAGGACTAAACATGGACCGGCCTCCTGCTGGTGCCAGAGTCAGGACTAAACATGGAGCGGCCTCCTGCTGGTGCCAGGACTAAACATGGACCGGCCTCCTGCTGGTGCCAGAGTCAGGACTAAACATGGACCGGCTTCCTGCTGGTGCCAGAGTCAGGACTAAACATGGACCGGCCTCCTGCTGGTGCCAGAGTCAGGACTAAACATGGACCGGCCTCCTGCTGGTGCCAGAGTCAGGACTAAACATGGACCGGCTTCCTGCTGGTGCCAGAGTCAGGACTAAACATGGACCGGCCTCCTGCTGGTGCCAGAGTCAGGACTAAACATGGACCTGCCTCCTGCTGGTGCCAGAGTCAGGACTAAACATGGACCGGCCTCCTGCTGGTGCCAGAGTCAGGACTAAACATGGACCGGCCTCCTGCTGGTGCCAGAGTCAGGACTAAACATGGACCGGCTTCCTGCTGGTGCCAGAGTCAGGACTAAACATGGGGAATCAGTGTTTCAGTTTCATGCAGCTAAAAACTGGAGCAGTTTTTTAGATTTAGATTGTTTTTATTTGGTCGAGTGTGATTTTAAGCATTTTGTACAGCCTTCGCTCAAACACATTTGCTTCGCTGTGTTACAGCATTTGCTCCTTGCTATGAAATGATTGTAATTGTAAATGATAACCTGCTTTAATGACTGAGAGGGGTTAAAGGTCACTCAGGCAGGACAGTAATAATTAAACCGCAATCATTCTACAGTCTGTGACTTTTTGACCAGGATCTAATTTAATTATGTCAAAAAACAAATGCAGGGAAGTTTTGTTGTTCATTTGGAGGCTGCACAATTTGGGAACACAAATCAAATTTTTCTAACAACTGTCTGCAATTATCCGTGCCTCGGCATGAGGGAAGATGGAAATCTGAAAATGAATCCAAGAATTCCATTTCAGAAAAAGTCTGTAGGCGTAGCTTCAGGGTTCGAGCCTTTGTCCTCAAACAACAGTGTTCTATTAGCTCCATGTTTGCAGCGTTTGTGATTTGATAAAAAAAAACTTAAAGATTGGACAAAATCAGTTGCCATCAAAAATGTAGATTTTATCATTTTTAAAGGACAAATATTATGCATTATTTGTATTGTTATTGGCCTTTAAACATTCTCTTGATTATCTTTGCTTTGACATCTCATGTTTTACAACTTCAAAAAGAACAATATAACGTTAGCCCTGCTTTGGGAGATGCAGAGGTAATTACACGTGTATATGCACTATGGTTAGATATGCTGTTCATGTTTAGAGGCAGAAATACTCAGAACGAGTCTGACGATGATTTAAAGTCTTAAAACAGCTAAAGATTCTCGGATAAGTGACGTCTAAAATAGGAAAAAACTCACTCATCGAGGGAGTTCAGCAGAAAGTGTTTTTGACGGTCAGAGGGAGAGGGTTTTCTGACCAGCATTCCTTAAAATAGCCTGAATGAAGCTAATTGCACTTCCAGGTATGTTTTTGATGATGGAATATTATTAGAACATGGTTAAAAGTTCAAAAAAGTCACTTTAGCAGAATGAGTCCGTTTTATATCAGACTCACATTATAAAGGGTCCCTTTGATTCAAGTTTTTTCACTTTAGAAACTAAATCATTTTTGTTTTTTTAATATTGGACAGACCTGAGTAGGACATTTGGAACAAAAATGACCACAGTTTAGTCTTTTTTTTACTTTTAGGTTTTCTAATAAAACAGACAGAAATAACTGCTGTAAATGAAGTCGTGACATTTTGGCTGTGAACTCTCTTTATCTCATGGTGTCATTTAAAGCAACGGGACATGTTTGTAACCTCATGTTAATGTGACAGTGAAGAGGCCAAATCAGGATTTTTGTACAAAAGCTAGAATCAATTCTCAATACAATGTTCTGAACTGAATGATAAAACACAGAAAGGTTTGATTAGAAAAAAAAAACTCACTTCTCTGTGTTTTTAAAGTCCACACAGATTCTAAATATTAACTTGTCATCAAAACACACTTGGAGATGTTTTTTGTTTTGTTTTCCACATGTTTCCTTGTTGAGAGCTCAAAACACTGGCTCTCACATGATGACTGCTCCTCTGTGTTTTGAAAGTCCACTCCCCTTCACCAGACTCACTCTAAACTGTGCAAAAGTGAAACCAAACGACAGATAAGACTTCTAAGAGCAGATAAGACTTGTGATGGATGTGTTCAGTCAGGATCCCCCTGCACTCACGTCCTGAGTCAGCACAGGGTGTTTGACTTTGTAATCCCACAGTGCACCAGCCGCAGTGAGCGCAGACACATCCTCACGCTCTGGACGGGACATTCAGGAGGCCGTCGGAGCTGCACGACCAAGAACCCCTCTGTGCTCAGAGTCTTCACACTTCACAAGTCAAAGAATACTTCTCTCTTCTTTTCAGGGCTGTAGTCGTCTAAAGAAATTCTTGGTCGACTAAATTCTTGCCCCATCGACCAATTAGTCGACTAAAAAGGGGCTATGGCAAAACTCTACCAAAACTCTCAAGTATCTCCATGAATCTGACCCAAACTGCACTCAAAAGAACACAACTGCACAAGAGTTCATACAAAAACAACTATTTATACAGAAAAGTACTAGGAAACTGTGCAGTTAGAGATATAAATTACATTAAACTCATGGTGCACTTCAAAATCTTCAGCTAACTCACTCCATATCTTCTTTCCAAATGAATCCTTGTAATTTGAAAAAAATAAAATAAAAATTGTGTCTGTGTCTGACCTTAGTCGAGTAATAAAAGTGTTGGTCGATTAAGACACTATCGACTGATTGATCGACTAATCGACTAAAGGGATTAGGGAACGTTAATCAGGGAATCCAAACTAACTGATCATTGAGATAATTGGTTAGTAGCAACTTTGAATTTCCAGAGAAATGAATAATTCGATTTATCAAACGCCTTTCATAAAGCGAGGCCACGGGCCCCTCCCACACACCAGCCTAAAGACACAGTGACCCCACAGTGGCCCCTGGAGTTCCACTGTCTCCCATCCAAGTACTGACCATGCCCAGGATATATATAGTATATATATCCTAATATATATACCCTCATATATATATATATATACTATATATAAATAATACAGTTGTGAGTCCCGGGGTAAATTGAGCCACGTTTGGATTAAATTGAAGCACCAGATTAAAACCTGATTTTAGACCAAATTAATAAAATGTGTGTTCTGTGAGGAATATTATACTACTACTACTACTAGTACTACTACTACTACTACTACTACTACTACTAAAAAATATAAAATGTATTATTTTTTGTAAATGTGTAAAGATACAAATATAAAGCGTCTAAAATATACATATATTACCAAACTCAGAAACCCCAGTGGACATGGAGAACTATAAAAGTAACCGTTATAGAACTATTACTGAAATGTATTTCTTGTTTCAGGAGCAGCGGCGCTTCACTTTCTCTGAAGGCACTGTTAGTGAATGTTTTAAAAGTGACCTCACAACATCACAAAAAGGTCCCTCTAAATAACAGCTTTAATGTAATACTCACTTTGTGAATGTGCCAGCTCTTTTTTCCTTTGACTGAATAAAAACAGTTTTCTTCTCTAAAGTTTAGTTATTTCCTTTTCATTTTACCAAACCCTTTCAATTTGCTTTCAATTGATGTCATATTCCGGTAAAATTGTGCAACTTTTAACATTTAACGCAACTCAGCCCAGTGTGAGGCATTTGTGTGTCATAATCTGCTGCTAAATGTCCAGTAAATGCAGTCAATTCCACTGCGCTCTGACTCGTGTGTCTGACGCTTTTACTTTGACAAAACCAGCTGGACTTTTGTGATATTCTGAGGTTAATCCCAGTTTCTCCAGTCAAATCACGTTTATATTCCACTTCACGTTTTAGAATGTGTCTGCTTCTAAACTTTTACAAACTCTGATCTGTTCAAACTTCACTAAAACTTGCCTAAAACCTCCAGTCACAAGTTTGCTCTAAACTGTTGCTCGTCCAGGCGCTGCTGCTGCTCCTTCCCCGGGCATCGAGCCGCGACACCCGGGATCCGAGTGCCCCCAGCCCCGGTCCAGCCCCGGTCCCGGTCCGGTCCCGGTGCTACTCACATGAGGTCGGGTCGGTGGCGGTGGATGAGCGCGCAGAAGGCCAGCCCGTCCCGGAAGCTCGTGGTCATGTTGGTGATGCTCACGTCCCGGTAGCCCTCGCACTGGAGCCGGCACCACTGCTGCAGCGCCTTCACGGCCGCCATCCCGGAGCCGGAGCCGGAGCCGGGCCGTGGAGGGTCCCGGGGCCGTCCGCCGCTGTGGCGAGGGGTCAGCAGCCGCAGAAGAGGCGCTGGGAGAGGGGCACACGGAGGGGCACACGGCGGGACACCGGGGCACACGTGTGGAAGGTTCGCGTTCGGCGTGAGTTTGGCGTGCGTTTGGCACAGGTACAGCGCAGTGGTGACGCGGCAGGGGGGCGGGGCCTGGAGGGTACAGGAAAAGTTCCAAGTCTTTATGTAAATGTCTCCTAGATTCATGATTCAATGGTACATTCAGGATTCAATGGTATAAGAGGAAAAGGCGGTGTCTGACCTTTGACCCGGAGTCTTTTCTTGTTTTTAGGAACAACATGGAGAGGGTTAAAGTGGGACACTTTTTGAAAATTTAACTTCTTTGCTATTTTTATTAAAATGCCAAAGCCTAGTACATTTTAAAGCTTTAGATTAGTGCTGCAACAATTATTTTAGTAGTTAGGTTTTTTCGATTAGTGGACAAGTCAAATGATTATTGCTATTGTACACTGAGACTTTTAAAAGCTCAAATATATAACTTTTTAGACAAAAAAAAGGCCTAAAATAATACTATGTTTTTATTTAAATGTTTTTTTAAATTGCATTAATGTATTAAACTAAGTCTTGAGCAGACTGCACCTCTGACTGTAGGAGCCTCCTCCTCCTTTTTGTTTCCATGGAAATGCTGTTCCTTTAATATTCCACAGTATGGCATTAAATGTATCTGTCTCAACAGAGAATGTTCTGAAGTTTGTTTAAGTTATTCTTTATGTTTCCCCCCTGGCTCAGAGCTGAAGGGTCCAGGTATGATCCTGATGTTGTGTTAGAACAGAGCACTTCATCCTGATTCACTCTGACAGGACCAGTCTGACCAAGGACAGGTTACACAGATCTGATCCACGATGTGATGAAAAGTGAGGGTTCAAAAAGGATTCAAGAGCAAAGACCTAAAGGAGCCACAAGACCAAGGACTAAACCAAGACTAAAGCAGGACTAAAGCAGGACAGACCACAGGCTCCTCCTCCCTCACTGCTGACATGTGATGTATGAAAACTGTTGCACTGTAAATAATGCACGTTGTACTCCCCCCGTCCCTGATCCAGGACTGCAGATGGAAATTAGCTTGCATAGCTATAATCTGGTGCAATCATCTTTGCCCTCGAGCATAATGTCATTGTACATGGTCCTGTTCAAATAAATAAATAAATAAACATGTGATGCTCTGTGTCAGACGTGCTCCGTGTAACCTGCTGTGTCACTCGTGTGTGTGTGTGTGTGTGTGTGTGTGTGTGTGTGTGCGTGCGTGTGTTGTACAGTGTGTGTGTGTTGTGTGTGTGTGTGTGTGTGTGTGTTACCTGACACCACACACGCCCCTGTGTGTCTGCGTCTGTTCCTTTGAACAGGTTTAATCAGTGACACGCCCCGCTCTCTCAGGGTTATCACGTGTGCGAATGGGAAAGAATCTTGAACTTTGGACTTTGTTTCAATTGTTTTCATTGTTTTATTAAAGGATATTACGGAAAATCACCTTTAACCTCGTTACAACAGTGTTTCCTCAAAGTTGTATTATAATTGATTCCTGCATGTTTGAGTCAATCTTGTATTGTCCTGCAACTGAGGTTTGAGAGCTCAGAAATGTCCTGTTTTCACCCACCCCCTATCCCCGCCCACATCCTGTGCTGACTGCGATTATTAGAAAAACGAAGGCTCAGAGTGACACAAGTAGAGTCACATACACACTTTTCTACACGATAAACACATCAACAACAACCTGCTGCTTGTTACTTGTTACTGTGCTTCGACATTTGTTATGGTCAAAATAAAACCACACGACCTTTGACCTGCACAGTCATTGCTTATGAACTATTTATACATAATCCAAACTGTATTCACCCAAAATACAGCTCATTAAAGGAGACATATACTGCTTTTTTCTGTTACTTTTCAAAATTTAACAAGTAAATCATTATTTTACATTTTGTTCATTGTAAATCACAACATTGAGCTAAAATGGCTAAATAATAGAAACAGGCTCATTGTCTTCCTGCAGAACTGATAAGCCCCGCCTCTTCATAGTGACATTTCACTGTAACAAGCAGCAGATTGTCATTTACATGTTTTTATTTGTGAAAAGCGTCTATGTGATATTTTAGAACTCTACATGTGTCCCTCAGAGTCTGAAGTTTTCAGTCATCACAGCTGAGTACAGGATGTGGGCGGGGCTAAGGTGATCATATCTATTAAGAATTTAGCGTTGGATAAATCGACCCTGAGCTTCTTTATTTATGTAAGACTTGAGTACAATGTACAATTTAGATTTCCTCTCTGTAGTTTTGAGACATTTACAGTGGTTCTGATCATTTGGACACAGATGAGACCGTCCCGGGGCTTTACTGAGAGAACAGCAGCAGCAGGCCTCTCACAGGAGTCTGTCATCAGACAACTCAACATTTCACTTTAAACAGTTTATTACTTGAAGAAACCTGACCTTTTCATGATGTACATCAGGGCTATTCAACTGAAGGCCCAGGGGCCAAATCAAGCCCTCCAGGGGACATGACCCGGCCCTCATCATCATCACCATCATCAAAAATATAGAAAATATTTAATCTTTTTATTAGTCCTGGTTTAGACCTAGTTTAGTTATGGGTTATCCTTGGTTTAGACCTGGTTTAGACCTGGTTCAGACCTGGTTTAGTCCTGGTTTAGACCTGGTTTAGTCCTGGTTTAGACCTGCTTTAGTCCTGGTTTAGTCCTGGTTTAGTCCTGGTTCAGTCCTGGTTAAGACCTGGTTAAGACCTGGTTTAGTCCTGGTTTAGTCCTGGTTGTATTTTATTTATTTCAATGGTAATAATTTATCTGATAATCCTCCTTCATTCCTTTTATATCTTGAATGTTTTGGGACCTTCTCTTCAGACGCTCAGTTGACTCCACTGTAGGCGGGCCCCTGTAGGCGGGCCCCTGTAGGCGGGCCCCGGTCTGACCCCCAGACGCACACACTCACACAGGGGTCAGCCGACAGGAAGGGCCCTGCACTGCTGCTCTGACAGGGCCTCAGCTTTCAAGCTCATCTGGAAAAGATTAGAGCAGCTTTCAGCCAATCACAGCACGTCTCTGAGCTCTGGGCCAATCGCAGCACACCTCTGGGGGCGAGGCGGGTGTCTTGCCCCGGAACACAACAACAGTATTCATCTGTGGAATCTGGAGCGTCGAGATTATTCGTTTAATCGATTATCATCATTTTGAGGTGATGATATAATTGTAACAACTAAAAAATAATAACCGTGAGAATTCGCAATTTCAGATCAATGATTCTACACCGAAAAAAAAATCTACATCAGTTAAATGAGTTGAGGTGAGACGCTGCAGGTGAACAGGAAAAAATCTTAAATTTAAAGATATCACTTGTAAACTTCTCCTGTGGTTTACTCACATGAATGTAAGAAAAAGAAGAAAATGGTGAATTATACGTTATTCATCATGTCATGTTTTATATACAATTTAGGCATTTTGTGAGTGAAAACATCCAAAAATACAAATAAAAATCTGAAAAATGGACAGAACCAGGTTTAAATTTCTTGGTTCATTTTGTAACATATTAGTTACAAAAAATGTACAGAGGGGATTTTGGATTTATTATTTAGTTTTTGAGAAATCTAGAACTGACTGAAAATTGTCCTAAAAATTCAAATTTCGCCTCATTTTTTCAAACTTAAAACTTTAATAAATCAGTTTTAGAATTAGATTTCAAAAAATCCTTCCGTTTGTTCTGTCTAAATCTTGTTGAGTCCAGATTGTACAGTTTGTGTGGATCTACTTTAAGGCTGATCTTTATGTCTCGAGGGAGAAAAATGCATTTTAAGAAAACGGCCTTTGAAGTTATAATGTCCCAGAGAAATCTATGGATGAAGTGGATTAAATGAAATAATAAAACATCTTTAGGAGCAGATTGGACAAGTTTGTTGTTTCCAAATGAAAGCCGACAAGTTGGGAGAGCAAACTGAGTAAAAAAAACTGAAAAAAAAAAAATGTTTTTCCTGCGGTGTCTTTCCTCAAATTCAGGATATTAATCTTAATTTCAATAACTTTGATTAGTCAGATGTATTGTCTTGATGGACCTACATTATTTGACTTCTTTAAAGGTTTTTTCTGACTTGTTTCGTTCCATTTCTTCTTATATCAAGCCAAATTGTTTGCCAATGAGGTAGAATTAGTTACTTACCTCACTGTAGGACTGTTACTAACGATTATTTTAGTAGTCGACTAGACAAACGATTATTTCTATTATATATTTAAACTTTTTACAGATTATTGCTGATTTCTGTCAATAATACACTCTATTCATAAATATTCTCGATCTAGAAGCCTTCAGTCCAGTTTGAGGCCTTAAACAAGACTTTGTGACGCACCAAATGACACAGTGTTTAAAGAAATGAACAAAACAATGGAATATAATAAAACAAAGACAATTAATAAGGCGTGAGTGCGTTGGATAAGGGCGGGGCATGTGTGTGGTTGCTTGCGGCATCATGAGTTCAATTCCAGGCCTTGACCATTTGCCAAAATGTTTTTCCCCATTTCATCTGTCACAACTGTCCTGTTGAATAAAGCTTTCAGGCCAAAACATGTTTTAGAAAAAAAATAAATCAGGAGTGGACTGGGGAGAATAAAAACTAGGCAAATATATAAGAGGGATTTAAGGCTCCTCCCCTTAGAAAATGTGTAATGCCCTGAAGTCAGGGGCATTTTTCTTTCATCTAATTACACATTTGAACAGGCCACATTATATATCATAGTTGTTTTTATGCTGTATTTAAAGATAAGCCAGAGTTTTAGACTGAAGAATATTTGTACATAGATTGGTATACATACATACATTAAAGCTGTGGTACCCGTGTTTTGTTTTCCACCAAAGAGGACCTTGTAAAAGCAGCACTTAATGACAAAATGAGACCAGTCTGTGTTGTCTGCAAATAATAATAAAGCATTGTAACCCAGAAGAGTCAAAAGCAGCACTCTGATTGGCTGTGCTTGGGCGGGCCACCCCACTTTCACTTTGCCGTCTGAAAAAAGCTGTTCTGAAGCCGAGCGTGTGCCTCAGAATGAATGCACGAGAACATTAACGGTGAACCAAAGAGCGAGGAAAAAGCTAGACACATTTTCAGACCTGCTTTCGGTTCCGCCATGTGAAAAACAGGGAATTTGGAATTTGACGTTTTAACTAGTGTTTATGGACTCTTTCTGGTCCGGCTACAGCCCACCAGAACATGTGGCCCCCCATAGGCTGTGGCCCTAAACATGTGCTTAGATCAGGGGACTCAAACTCATTCTGAGAGGAGAACAGAGCTGGTCAGGAGCTGCAACAGAGACAGACTTGAAACACACAAATACATTTTCCTTACCCACAAAAAGAGATTTTAGTTGTCAGAATTATTACATTTTTAAGGCATATTTGGTATATTTTAGAATTTAGAAGCCACAAACCAACTGTTAAACTATGTGCTTTAATAACAAGCTCATGTTGACATTAATGTATTGTTAGGTCCATGTATTTATTGAGGAAAGTTGTAATGTCCGTGGAGAATCCATGCTGTGTCGGCCCCTGGAGCTGCAAAGTGAGGGCCATGTAGGCGTTAATGCTGCAGTGCATTGTGGTAGTTGTAGGGCCACCAGAAATTGTCTTGAGGGCTGCATTTGGCCCCCAGGCACTGAGTTTGAGATGCCTGGGTTAGATCGTTTATGCCATGCTTCAGTCTCATATTTCAACCTTTATTTGGCTCATAACGTTTAAATATACAATAGATATAATAATTTGACTGTTCGACTTCTAAAATAATAGTGAGTGAGCGGCGTAATGTCACTATCAGCTTTGACACGACAAACACATTTTGACCAACTATGTACCAAGTTTATCTAACAAGAACAGGACGACAGGAAATGAGCTCATCCGGCACTCGAGACAGAGGACAGTCACTCCACCCCACAACAGTCAGGACAGCGGGGGAGACAGCAGAGGGGGAGACAGCAGAGGGGGAGACAGCAGAGGGGGAGACGGGAGACAGCAGAGGGGGAGACAGCAGAGGGAGAGACAGCAGAGGGGGAGACAGCAGAGGGAGAGACAGCAGAGGGAGAGACAGCAGAGGGACTTCAGTCTGCTACATGTGGGGGAGACAGAGGGACTTCAGTCTGCTACATGTGGGGGAGACAGAAGGACTTCAGTCTGCTACATGTGGGGGAGACAGAGGGACTTGAGTCTGGTACATGTGGGGGAGACAGAGGGACTTGAGTCAGGTACATGTGGGGGAGACAGAAGGACTTCAGTCTGCTACATGTGGGGGAGACAGAGGGAATTCAGTCTGCTACATGTGGGGGAGACAGAGGGACTTCAGTCTGCTACATGTGGGGGAGACAGAGGGACTTCAGTCTGCTACATGTGGGGGAGACAGAGGGACTTCTTTCTGCTACATGTGCGGGAGACAGCAGAGGGACTTCAGTCTGCTACATGGGGGGAGACAGCAGAGGACTTCAGTCTGCTACCTGTGGGGGAGACAGAGGGACTTGAGTCTGGTACATGTGGGGGAGACAGAGGGACTTGAGTCTGCTACATGTGGGGGAGACAGAGGGACTTCAGTCTGCTACATGTGGGGGAGACAGAGGGACTTCAGTCTGTTACATGTGGGGGAGACAGCAGAGGGACTTCAGTCTGCTACATGTGGGGGAGACAGAGGGGATTCAGTCTGTTACATGTGGGGGAGACAGCAGAGGGACTTCAGTCTGCTACATGTGGGGGAGACAGAGGGACTTCAGTCTGCTACATGTGGGGGAGACAGAGGGGATTCAGTCTGCTACATGTGGGGAGACAGAGGGATTCAGTCTGCTACATGTGGGGAGACAGAGGGACTTCAGTCTGCTACATGTGGGGAGACAGAGGGACTTCAGTCTGCTACATGTGGGGGAGACAGCAGAGGGGATTCAGTCTGCTACATGTGGGGGAGACAGAGGGATTCAGTCTGCTACATGTGTGGGAGAGAGAGGGATTCAGTCTGCTACATGTGGGGAGACAGAGGGACTTCAGTCTGCTACATGTGGGGGAGACAGAGGGGATTCAGTCTGCTACATGTGGGGGAGACAGCAGAGGGACTTCAGTCTGCTACATGTGGGGGAGACAGAGGGAATTCAGTCTGCTACATGTGGGGGAGACAGAGGGGATTCAGTCTGCTACATGTGGGGGAGACAGAGGGACTTCAGTCTGCTACATGTGGGGAGACAGGGGACTTCAGTCTGTTACATGTGGGGAGACAGAGGGGGACTTCAGTCTGCTACATGTGGGGGAGACAGAGGGACTTCAGTCTGCTACATGTGGGGGAGACAGCAGGGGAACTTCAGTCTGCTACATGTGGGGGAGACAGAGGGACTTCAGTCTGCTACATGTGGGGGAGACAGCAGAGGGACTTCAGTCTGCTACATGTGGGGGAGACAGAGGGGATTCAGTCTGCTACATGTGGGGGAGACAGAGGGGATTCAGTCTGCTACATGTGGGGGAGACAGAGGGGCTTCAGTCTGCTACATGTGGGGGAGACAGCAGGGGGAATTCAGTCTGCTACATGTGGGGGAGACAGAGGGAATTCAGTCTGATACATGTGGGGGAGACAGAGGGATTCAGTCTGCTACATGTGGGGGAGACAGAGGGGATTCAGTCTGCTACATGTGGGGGAGACAGCAGAGGGGATTCAGTCTGCTACATGTGGGGGAGACAGAGGGGATTCAGTCTGGTACATGTGGGGGAGACAGCAGGGGGACTTCAGTCTGCTACATGTGGGGGAGACAGAGGGAATTCAGTCTGCTACATGTGGGGGAGACAGAGGGACTTCAGTCTGTTACATGTGGGGGAGACAGAGGGAATTCAGTCTGTTACATGTGGGGGAGACAGAGGGGATTCAGTCTGCTACATGTGGGGGAGACAGAGGGAATTCAGTCTGCTACATGTGGGGGAGACAGAGGGGATTCAGTCTGCTACATGTGGGGGAGACAGAGGGGATTCAGTCTGTTACATGTGGGGGAGACAGAGGGGATTCAGTCTGCTACATGTGGGGGAGACAGAGGGGATTCAGTCTGCTACATGTGGGGGAGACAGAGGGACTTCAGTCTGCTACATGTGGGGGAGACAGAGGGACTTCAGTCTGCTACATGTGGGGGAGACAGAGGGACTTGAGTCTGGTACATGTGGGGGAGACAGAGGGACTTGAGTCAGGTACATGTGGGGGAGACAGAGGGACTTCAGTCTGCTACATGTGGGGGAGACAGAGGGACTTCAGTCTGCTACATGTGGGGGAGACAGAAGGACTTCAGTCTGCTACATGTGGGGGAGACAGAGGGACTTCAGTCTGCTACATGTGGGGGAGACAGAGGGACTTGAGTCTGGTACATGTGGGGGAGACAGAGGGGATTCAGTCTGTTACATGTGGGGGAGACAGAGGGACTTCAGTCTGCTACATGTGGGGGAGACAGAGGGAATTCAGTCTGTTACATGTGGGGGAGACAGAGGGAATTCAGTCTGCTACATGTGGGGGAGACAGAGGGACTTCAGTCTGGTACATGTGGGGGAGACAGAGGGACTTCAGTCTGTTACATGTGGGGGAGACAGAGGGAATTCAGTCTGCTACATGTGGGGGAGACAGAGGGGATTCAGTCTGCTACATGTGGGGGAGACAGAGGGACTTCAGTCTGCTACATGTGGGGGAGACAGGGGGACTTCAGTCTGTTACATGTGGGGGAGACAGAGGGAATTCAGTCTGCTACATGTGGGGGAGACAGAGGGAATTCAGTCTGTTACATGTGGGGGAGACAGAGGGAATTCAGTCTGCTACATGTGGGGGAGACAGAGGGAATTCAGTCTGCTACATGTGGGGGAGACAGAGGGACTTCAGTCTGCTACATGTGGGGGAGACAGAGGGACTTCAGTCTGTTACATGTGGGGGAGACAGAGGGGGACTTCAGTCTGTTACATGTGGGGAGACAGAGGGATTCAGTCTGCTACATGTGGGGAGACAGCAGAGGGACTTCAGTCTGCTACATGTGGGGAGACAGAGGGATTCAGTCTGCTACATGTGGGGAGACAGAGAGGGCTTCAGTCTGCTACATGTGGGGAGACAGCAGAGGGAATTCAGTCTGCTACATGTGGGGAGACAGCAGGGGACTTCAGTCTGCTACATGTGGGGGAGACAGAGGGAATTCAGTCTGTTACATGTGGGGGAGACAGAGGGAATTCAGTCTGCTACATGTGGGGGAGACAGAGGGGATTCAGTCTGCTACATGTGGGGGAGACAGAGGGAATTCAGTCTGCTACATGTGGGGGAGACAGCAGAGGGACTTCAGTCTGCTACATGAGGGGGAGACAGAGGGGATTCTGGCTGCTACATGTGGGGAGACAGCAGAGGGACTTCAGTCTGCTACATGTGGGGAGACAGCAGAGGGACTTGAGTCTGGTACATGTGGGGGAGACAGAGGGACTTGAGTCAGGTACATGTGGGGAGACAGAGGGACTTGAGTCAGGTACATGTGGGGAGACAGAGGGACTTCAGTCTGCTACATGTGGGGGAGACAGCAGAGGGACTTCAGTCTGCTACATGTGGGGGAGACAGAGGGACTTGAGTCTGCTACATGTGGGGAGACAGAGGGACTTGAGTCTGGTACATGTGGGGAGACAGAGGGATTCAGTCTGTTACATGTGGGGGAGACAGAGGGACTTCAGTCTGCTACATGTGGGGGAGACAGAGGGGCTTCAGTCTGCTACATGTGGGGAGACAGAGGGACTTCAGTCTGCTACATGTGGGGAGACAGAGGGATTCAGTCTGCTACATGTGGGGAGACAGCAGGGGACTTCAGTCTGTTACATGTGGGAGACAGAGGGGATTCAGTCTGCTACATGTGGGGGAGACAGGGGGACATCAGTCTTCTACATGTGTGGGAGACAGAGTGGATTCAGTCAGCTACATGAGGGGGAGACAGGGGGACTTCAGTCGGCTACATGTGGGGAGACAGAGGGGATTCAGTCTGCTACATGTGGGGAGACAGCAGAGGGACTTCAGTCTGCTACATGTGGGGAGACAGAGGGGATTCAGTCTGCTACATGTGGGGGAGACAGAGGGGATTCAGTCTGCTACATGTGGGGGAGACAGAGGGACTTCAGTCTGCTACATGTGGGGGAGACAGAGGGACTTGAGTCTGGTACATGTGGGGGAGACAGAGGGGATTCAGTCTGTTACATGTGGGGGAGACAGAGGGACTTGAGTCTGCTACATGTGGGGGAGACAGAGGGACTTGAGTCTGCTACATGTGGGGGAGACAGAGGGACTTGAGTCTGCTACATGTGGGGGAGACAGAGGGACTTGAGTCTGGTACATGTGGGGGAGACAGAGGGGATTCAGTCTGCTACATGTGGGGGAGACAGAGGGACTTCAGTCTGCTACATGTGGGGGAGACAGAGGGACTTCAGTCTGCTACATGTGGGGGAGACAGAGGGACTTGAGTCTGCTACATGTGGGGGAGACAGAGGGACTTTAGTCTGTTACATGTGGGGGAGACAGAGGGAATTCAGTCTGTTACATGTGGGGGAGACAGCAGAGGGACTTCAGTCTGCTACATGTGGGGGAGACAGAGGGACTTCAGTCTGCTACATGTGGGGGAGACAGAGGGACTTGAGTCTGGTACATGTGGGGGAGACAGAGGTCCTTCAGTCTGCTACATGAGGGGGAGACAGAGGGGATTCAGTCTGCTACATGTGGGGGAGACAGAGGGACTTCAGTCTGTTACATGTGGGGGAGACAGAGGGGATTCAGTCTGCTACATGTGGGGGAGACAGAGGGAATTCAGTCTGCTACATGTGGGGGAGACAGCAGGGGGACTTCAGTCTGCTACATGTGGGGGAGACAGAGGGGATTCAGTCTGCTACATGTGGGGGAGACAGAGGGACTTCAGTCTGCTACATGTGGGGGAGACAGAGGGACTTGAGTCTGGTACATGTGGGGGAGACAGAGGGACTTGAGTCAGGTACATGTGGGGGAGACAGAGGGACTTGAGTCAGGTACATGTGGGGGAGACAGAGGGACTTCAGTCTGCTACATGTGGGGGAGACAGAGGGACTTCAGTCTGCTACATGTGGGGGAGACAGAGGGACTTGAGTCTGCTACATGTGGGGGAGACAGAGGGACTTCAGTCTGCTACATGTGGGGGAGACAGAGGGACTTCAGTCTGCTACATGTGGGGGAGACAGAGGGACTTGAGTCTGGTACATGTGGGGGAGACAGAGGGGATTCAGTCTGTTACATGTGGGGGAGACAGAGGGACTTCAGTCTGCTACATGTGGGGGAGACAGAGGGACTTGAGTCTGCTACATGTGGGGGAGACAGAGGGACTTCAGTCTGCTACATGGGGGGGAGACAGAGGGACTTGAGTCTGGTACATGTGGGGGAGACAGAGGGACTTCAGTCTGCTACATGTGGGGGAGACAGAGGGGATTCAGTCTGCTACATGTGGGGGAGACAGAGGGACTTCAGTCTGTTACATGTGGGGGAGACAGAGGGGATTCAGTCTGCTACATGTGGGGGAGACAGGGGGACTTCAGTCTGCTACATGTGGGGGAGACAGAGGGGATTCAGTCTGCTACATGTGGGGGAGACAGAGGGGATTCAGTCTGCTACATGTGGGGGAGACAGAGGGACTTCAGTCTGCTACATGTGGGGGAGACAGAGGGGATTCAGTCTGCTACATGTGGGGGAGACAGAGGGACTTCAGTCTGCTACATGTGGGGGAGACAGAGGGGATTCAGTCTGCTACATGTGGGGGAGACAGCAGAGGGACTTCAGTCTGCTACATGTGGGGGAGACAGCAGAGGGGATTCAGTCTGCTACATGTGGGGGAGACAGCAGAGGGACTTCAGTCTGCTACATGTGGGGGAGACAGAGGGACTTCAGTCTGCTACATGTGGGGGAGACAGAGGGGATTCAGTCTGCTACATGTGGGGGAGACAGCAGAGGGACTTCAGTCTGCTACATGTGGGGGAGACAGCAGGGGGAATTCAGTCTGCTACATGTGGGGGAGACAGCAGAGGGACTTCAGTCTGCTACATGTGGGGGAGACAGCAGAGGGACTTCAGTCTGCTACATGTGGGGGAGACAGCAGGGGGACTTCAGTCTGCTACATGTGGGGGAGACAGAGGGACAGCAGTCTGCTACATGTGGGGGAGACAGAGGGAATTCAGTCTGTTACAGGGGGGGGAGACAGAGGGGATTCAGTCTGCTACATGTGGGGGAGACAGAGGGAATTCAGTCTGCTACATGTGGGGGAGACAGCAGAGGGAATTCAGTCTGCTACATGTGGGGGAGACAGCAGAGGGAATTCAGTCTGCTACATGTGGGGGAGACAGAGGGACTTCAGTCTGCTACATGTGGGGGAGACAGAGGGACTTCAGTCTGCTACATGCAGGGGAGACAGCAGAGGGAATTCTGTCTGCTACATGTGGGGGAGACAGAGGGGATTCAGTCTGCTACATGTGGGGGAGACAGCAGGGGGACTTCAGTCTGCTACATGTGGGGGAGACAGCAGGAGGACTTCAGTCTGCTACATGTGGGGGAGACAGCAGGAGGACTTCAGTCTGCTACATGTGGGGGAGACACAGGGGATTCAGTCTGCTACATGTGGGGGAGACAGAGGGGATTCAGTCTGCTACATGTGGGGGAGACAGAGGGGATTCAGTCTGCTACATGTGGGGGAGACAGAGGGACTTCAGTCTGCTACATGTGGGGGAGACAGAGGGGATTCAGTCTGCTACATGTGGGGGAGACTGGAGTTTCATCGGACTTGCTCAAAACTTGTAAAGCTTTCAACACAAGAAAAAGGTTAAATATACAAAATAATTCACCTTCTGTCCACATTTTTTGGATGGTTTTGTCCTCAGGGCCAAAAACAAGTCTAACACTTAAAAAAAAAAAAGAAAAACACGAAACACTTTAACAACATCTGCAGAACTGAACCAGGACTAAACCAGGACTGAGCCAGGACTAAACCAAGTCTAAACCAGCTCTACATCATTACTAAACCAGGACTAAACCAGGACTAAACAAGGACTAAACCAGGACTAAACCGCATCTATACCAGGATGGAACCCGGACTGAAACAGGACTAAACAAGGTCTAAACCAGGTCTGAACCAGGACTAAACCTAGACTAAACCAGGTCTAAACCAGGACCAAACCAGGTCTGAACCAGGTCTAAACCAGGACTAAACCGTGTCTAAACCAATAACAAGATAAATTATTTTCTATATTTTTGAAGATGGGTTGAGGGCCAGATCATATCCCTTGGAGGGCCTGATTTGGCCCACAGGCCTTCAGTTGAATAGCCCTGGTTTAAAGCATTAAGGGAAGTCGATTCACCAAGTGGAGCAAGAGCGTCCCTCGTACATCCGGCTGCACAAACAGACGATGACGCTCAAAAATGATCCGCACTCCAAATGTGTTAAAAATTAAACTTTAATTCAGACATAAATATAAAGCAAAAATGAACAAGCAACACAAATGTTCCAAAGACATAGACCTGCATTCCACACATGGAAATAAAACACTTTGCAAATGCATGAGAGGCAGCAGCAGCATCTACACTCAAAGTAGCTCAGTACAATTCCTGCTTATAAAAATAGGACTTTCTGCTTCACAGTGACACAGTGGACCCTCCTCACACTCATTAAACCTACAGCAGTGCAAACGTATCGAGTCAAACATTTATTTACAGATTTTGGTATATTGCACTTAATATCAGCCAAAAGAAAATAAAAAGGGCATTCCAAACTGATTGTGGTCGTCGGGGTTAGCTCCAGCTGACCGTGAAGCTCTGATTGAGGTTCAGTCCCAGATCTGGAACGGTCAAAACCTGGACACACACAAGAGAGTCATGAAGACACTGAAGACACTGCAGTCTAAAAGTTCAGCTCTTTTCCGTTTCTGATCCCCAGACTTGGACTTTAGGTGCAGATTAGAGATGCACCGGCGCACGGATCAGTTCTAGAATTTGATGTCATAATCTCAGATGGTCTTTTGACAGATCAAACAAGTCTGTATGACAGGTTAGACGTCACATTTCACTAAAACATAGTGAACATGATTAGATTTAAGGTTTTACTAAACATTTTGCCTGTTTGTCCCCAGTTTGACAGTTTTCATAATGTTTAGAATGTTACTTCCTGGTTGGTCATGGGCAGCAAATGTGACATAGGTGGAGGTAATTCCACAACTGTTACCTAGCAACCAAGGGCTATATAAATTGTCATGATTTGACAAACAATATTACATGACAACAGCTTTATTTTGTTGAATGACTGTTTAAACTGTCAGAAAGGTGTATCAGTTGAGTGTTAAATGTCTCTTTATTTTAAACGGTGTGTCACTTTTTGATGACATCAGAGAGATTCCATTTTAGAACTCAGCACTACTTCCTGTAGTCTTCAATTTTCATTTTTCAAAATTTCTTCGCAAACTGCAACTTCATGGATGTAAAACTATGATAAATATTTACCACAAGTGCCCTCCCACCAAACTAAGTCAGAATTAGAAAAAAAGTCATATAGACATTAAAGTGCATATGACAGGTTAGACAACAAATCTCACTAAAATGTACTGAATAGGGTTGTGTGTAAGATTTTACTACAAATGTGGCCTTTTTAATGTTACTTCCTGGATGCACATGAGCAGCAGATGGAAAAGGTTGCGGTCACGTGACTCGTCGGCCAATAACATTTAATACAGATGGAGGGTGGCTGAAATGATATCTTTTGTTGTAATACAATGAGTTCTTAAGTCGAGTCACTGAAAGAGATCCCCAGCTTTAACATTTGTGAACCTTACCTTGGAGATATTTCATGGTAAAGTTCAATATTATCAACAGAGAAAGGTGCTCCATCTGAGGTTATGACATCATCACATTCTAGAACATGAACGGAGCTGTTACCTAGAAACCATAATGTAAACAATTTTGAACACAATAGTTGGATTTGACAAACAATAATACCTTTGTTTTCTATAGTCTATATACGACGGTTCTCATGATATTCTAGTTACAACTAAGTTTCGTGGGAGGACACCTGTGTAAATATTTAGCTTAGATTTACACATGTTAAGCTACAGTTTGTGAAAAAATTTGAAAAATAAAAGTTTAAAATTACAGAAAGTTCTAAAACAGAATCCCTCTATGATGTCATCAAAAAGCGACGTACCATTGAGACAATTTACAATAAAACTATTAACAAACGGACACATTTTTCAAAATAAAGGTGTCATCAGGTATTACTTTTCAAATCCTAACTATTGTGTCATTTATGTGGATTATGGCCATTGTTTTCTAAATGGTTGCTATGGTAACAGTTGTGGAATTTCTGCTACCATTGTCATATTTGCTGCCCATGTCCAACCAGAAAGTAACATTTGAAACTTGACAAAAACCGTCAAACTGGGGACAAAGAGGCTAAATGTTTCCTGTTCACTACATTTTAGTGAAATGTGTAGTCTAGCCTGCCATATAGAGAAACTTTAAATCATGTTTTAACTGTTAGAAAGATTATCGAGTTGCTGTCCCTGTCCCTGTCCCTGTCCCTGTATTTTTGGAATCAGCTCTACTTTTGGTAATTTTCTACTTTTATTTTTTATTTATTCCTTCACAACCTGCAACTTGACTGATATATAACTAGGATTAATATTTACAACAGGTTCTATCCCACCAAACGGGGTAATAATGAGAAAAACATCAGAGGGCTGTTGCTAGAAGCCGGTTTAGTTTGAGTTTGGGTCAGGTTCAGTTGGAGTTTTCTCTCACTGACAAGAGTTTGTTTAGTTCAGGATAAATCTCCACAGTAATAGGCTCAGTAGGCTTGAGTAATTAAGCCTTCAGCCTATCACTTCTTAGGTTAATTTCTTGTTTGAATGAAGTAAATTATGTAGAAAACTGAACTATATTAACCAAAGATCAATCAATAATACTACTGTAATTAACTATTTTAAAAGCAATAATGTTCCAATTTTCCGATGCATGTAATAAACATCACATTCTCCAATACTAATATACACCTGTATTTCTAAACCTCAACCTGCACAAACTTTATATGAACTTAAACTGATTAACTGCACAGCCCTATAAAGTATTCTGTTCATAAGTGAGTGGATCGATGTAACTCCCATCAGCTTTAGTGTACCTTGTTGTCCTGGTAGGAGAAGGCCACCTCCAGACCGTTGACCAGGACCTGCTCCGGTCTGGACTGGACTCCGTAGAACGAGGCTGTTTCCACTGTGATGTAAGACGCCTCCAAATGTCCATGCACCACCTCGGAGCGAAGCACGTTCTGCCAACACACACACACACAGACACACTTACACACAGACGCACACACCAGTTCAGAGACGCTGCCAAAACCTCTGAGAGCAGACCATCTCCACAGAAAAGAACTTCTACACCAGGACTTGATTTTACCGAGGGACAAATTGTGTGGATGGGTTTGTCTTCAGGAGCCAGAAGGGCCAGTTCTAAACCAGGTCTAAGCCAGGTCTAAGCCAGGTCTAAACCAGGTCTAAGCCAGGTCTAAGCCAGGTCTAAACCAGGTCTAAGCCAGGTCAAAGCTAGGACTAAGCCAGGTCTAAAAACGGGTCTAAACCAGGTCTATAAACGGGTCTAAACCAGGTCTAATGCAGGTCAAAGCCAGGACTAAGCCAGGTCTAAAAACGGGTCTAAGCAAGGTCTAAAAACGGGTCTAAGCCAGGTCTAAAAACGGGTCTAAACCAGGTCTAAAAACGGGTCTAAACCAGGTCTATAAACGGGTCTAAACCAGGTCTAATGCAGGTCAAAGCCAGGACTAAGCCAGGTCTAAAAACGGGTCTAAGCCAGGTCTAAAAACGGGTCTAAACCAGGTCTAAAAACGGGTCTAAACCAGGTCTAAGCCAGGTCAAAGCTAGGACTAAGCCAGGTCTATATCCGGTCTAAGCCAGGTCTAAAAACGGGTCTAAACCAGGTCTATACCCGG
>CM033622.1:38419222-38498488 GCA_019453435.1 Rhinogobius similis | reverse complement strand
CCTGGGACCAGGTTGTTATACAGTAATAAAACCGAGACATGATCATAGCATTGAAATATGTTTGAGATGCTTCCAGTGTTAATGCGTTTCTGATACTTTTAAAGGTTTTTATGTTGTATTTGAGGCTTTGGCACATCTGTTTAATATGTTTTTGAAAGGTGAGAGTGGAATCTAAAGTGACACCTAAATAACGGAACTCTGTAACGTTTTGTACTGTTTCTCCATTCACAATGACATTGGGGAAAGATGATTTTTTGCATTTGTTGACAAAATACATAGCTGCGGTTTTCTTTACATTTAAAGTGAGACAAGACTCCTGTAGCCACCTTGCTACTTTCTCCAAAGCCGCTGTAAGTTTAGCAGCCACCTGTTCTGCATCCTTCCCCATGTATAAACGACCGTATCATCAGCATACATTTGGATATTTACATCCTCACACACAGATGGCAGGTCATTTATATATAGGGAAAAAGAAGTGGGCCAATGTTTGAACCTTTGTGGTACTCTCTAATGTCAGAAGCTATAGTATGAGATGTGGTATTATTGATGCGCATTACACACTGAGAGCGCATCTGATAAGTCGGATTGAAGCCAGGCCAGACTGTTCAGGGACAATTTCTATTTAGGTAGTTTTGCCATTAGTATTGGGTGGCTAATGATGTCAAATGCCTTGCGGAGATCTAGGAAGATTGCTCCCACAACCCTCCATTGTCCAGATTTAATTTTATTGTTTCGATGAGCAGGCAGCAAGCAGTTTCAGTCGAGTGATCTCGCTCGGAACCCAAACTGCATGGGATGTAATAGGCCTTCTGCCTCCAGATGTTGAGTGAGTTGCTCTACTACCACTTTTTCAAGGGCCTTGATATGACAGGGAGAATACTGATTGGCCTGTAGTTGTTGATGTCTTGTTTATCTCCTGCTTTATGGATTGGAGGACAATGGCTGTTTTCAATGCATTAGGGAAGGTGTTTTCAACAATAGATTGATTGATCAGTGTTGTTATTGGGGCAGTTAGGGATGTCTTTGTATGTTTTTAAAAGAGTGTATCCAATCCATGTATATCCTTAGACCGAGCTCGATAGTAAGGGAGAGAATTTTATTTACTTTTGATTCACTTGTTAATTCTAGGCTCAATTCGCTTTGAGTGTTTATAACGCATTTCATTGCTCAATGCTTGTGAAGATTTCTTATTAAATATTTGTGCGGACTGGATAAAATTATTATTGAATTGATTAATGATTTCAAAGTTGTCTGAAATAGAAGTGCCATTTATGTTTAGGATTATGGTTTCCTTCCTTGTTTGTCCTCTTCCTATAATTTTATCGATACTTTTCCAAAGTTGTCTGGTGTTTCCTTTGCGCTTTAATTATTTCGAGATAAAAGTCAGCTTTGGCCTTCCGGAGCTGGATCGTAACCTTATTTCTTAGGCTTTTTAAAATACTTCGGTCAGTGTTTAACCCTGTTTTAATGGCTTTTTAAGGGCTGAATCCCTTTTTCATTAGGGTCCAGATTTGCTCGTTTAGCCACGGTACTTGACCTTTGTACTTTGCTTGCGTGGCTGTATTATAGTATATTTAGAGATAATTTGTTTAATTGTCAACATAATGTCACCACAGGCCTGATCAGTGTTTACCCAATTTACTATTGTACTCCATGGGATATTCTTAAGTTCGTTTTCTAGTGGTTGTTGACTTTTTTTAGGAATATAGGGTGAAAAAATTTTGACTGTGTGTATTGTTTTGGTCCTTGTGTCTAGATTTTGACAGCTTCCGTGCGATCAGTGTTATGTTATGATCTGATAAACCTGTTAGTAGGTTGTAGGTTTTAGTGATGCGATCCGGTTTTGTAGTGAAGATCAGATCCAGTAGGGTTCTGGAGGAACTGGTTATCCTGGTGGGACGACTCATCATTTGTGTCATGTGGAGGTTATTTGCAATATCTTTAAGTTTCTTTCTGCGTGTCTTATTTATCCAATCTAAATTAAAGTCCCCCATTACAATTAATTCTTTGGAACTGTAAGGTTTGAGAGTATCTAACAATGAACTGTAGAAAGTGTCTTTGGCTGTGGGGGGTCGATAAACTACAATTATATTAAATGACATTTCTGGTGATAGTGTAATTTTGATTCCAACACACTCAAGATTGTTCTCAAGGAGGGTAATTTGTTCACTTTTAATGTCTTCTCTTACATATATCATTACACCCCCACCTCTCCCAGGTCAGATACATGACCTGTACGCCACCCACAGCCATTTTGGCTCTGGTTGCTAATCTAAACAAATGTAAAGTCCAAAGAAAATCTGCATCAACTGTTCAAATATCAGAACAGTCTAATCTTTACTGTCAGCTGTGGTTCTGACAATTAGACAACAACAAATGACATCATGCAAAAGTACAGTTGCATTTAAAACGCAAATGTGACTTTGTTGTAGCGAGTTATGTTGAAAATGCTGATAAAGATAGCATTGGTGTAGGGCTGCAATTAACGATTACCTTGGTAATCGATTAGTCTAGCGATTATGCTTTCTATTAATCCATTAGTTGTTTTTATTGCAAATGGCTTGTGAATATGACATTTTTACTCAATTTTACCCAGATAAATGTAAAATTAAAAATTCAGGATGTCCTGGTGGAGAATATTTGCAAACCAAAGGGTGTACAAAATGTACACATTTCCCGTGTCATTTTTGTGTGATTCCTGCTCTGTTTGATTCATAAAACATCTTCTCTCACTCATGGCATGTGTTGGGTGCTGTGTCCAATCATTCAATTGATTTAGTTGACATCTATTTCTCTAATAGATTAATTTCAATTAATCGAGCCCTACAGCCCTACATTGGTGATTAGCATACAGGTCATAATGGATCCTAAGAAATCTTCTAACAACTGAAACATGGCTTGTAAGTGTCTGAAACTTCCCCTGTGTGCGGTAATATTGCCGCAATAGATATTAAGATTTTGTGTGATTTTGAGCTTTTAGTGCTTACTTTGATGAAGGTCTTTAACAGTTAAAAGTCCATGTAAAGTCATGAAAAAGCCGTTCAAAAGCTCTGACAAATGCTCTGACTGCTCTATGAGACAGTTACAAAAAACAACACATTTCAGGCATAAAAAGGCAAAGTTAACCCTTGTCGCTTCTCGTAGAAACAACATGTCTTTGACCTGTCGCAATGTAATTCAGTTTTTGAGATGTATGGTACGCTGGCATGTTAGACAAACAAATATAAGCTTAAAATGAGTAGTAAACCTGTCAAAGGCATTTTGTCTACGATGAATAAAACTGTGAGCCTATCATTAGACTTTAACACATATTTTTAGTTTTATTTAGTGTTCCCCAATTGCGTCACACTGTTTAACTGAATTATGTTTATGTTTCAGCCAAATCTCGGTGCTGGACGGAGGGAGAGCCCAGTGCTCCAGGTTCTGCACCACAGGCATGGACGGGGGCATGGTCATCTGGGACGTCAAGGTAGGGCTCTCATTCTATGCCACTGGACCAGGGACGACATGTTAGCATCTGGGTGCACTCGTACTGATGTAAATGCCAATCTAAATATTGTATCTTTTGAATGGTCATAAGTCCTCAACAGATCATCCATAAACAGGAAGCAGAAAACCATGAATAAAATGTTGAAAGTGTGAAAATTTAAAAATGCTTTGATTCTTATCTTCTGAATAGGGTTGTCGCTAAGAATTATTTTAGTAGTCGACTATCCAGTGAATACATTTTCGCTTAGTCGACTAGTCAAATAATTATTTCTATTGTACATTTAGACTCTTTAAATGCATTATCTTTATTTGACATTTTATTGAACAATGTCATTTTTATAAAAGACTATAAAAGATCTTTTGATATGTGTGTTAGAGTCTGTATGGGCCAGTTAATGATTAAGATTATTTGCTCTGCTTGTTGATTATTTATATTGTCGATTAGTAGATTAGTCAATTTATCGTTGCAGCTCCATGTAATTTCATTTTTATTTCATAATTCTGTATCAAAAACATTCATTTACACGATGTTTTCCCTCTTCTAGACTCTGGAAAATTCCATGAAGAACCTGAAGATCGTCTGAGCTGGATTCTTCTCAGGCCAAAATGAATGCTGCCTTTTGCTTTTGCTGGAAGATGGATTTGTGTTAAGAAGCAGACCTCAGTGCACGTGTATAGTCAAACTGAAGGAGTGAGCTCAGGTCTGCACACGGTACTTAGAACCTCTGTATGAATCATGAAAATGCTTATGCTGGTCATAAACGGTCTTGGAATAAAGAATGCTGTTACACAATACTGAGGTTTTTATTTTATGAATCCTGTTAAAGGCATTCATAGTTAACATACATTACTGGTGTAGATTGGTAATAATACTGCTGAGGTGAGAATTATTCTACAGTCCCAATCAAAAGTTAAAGACCAGTTGAAAAATGGATTGGATCTTAACAAGGTTTCAAGTAGAGCTTCAACAAGCAACAAGAAACAGGAGTGAGACAAAAAAAGTTTGAGTCCTTTTTTTTTTTATTGAAAACAATCAAACTGAAATTGTTGATTAAAAGTTTTGGACCACACCTCAAAAAACAAACCTGAAACCCCAGAAATCAAAGTCCCAAACATGCACTCAGTAATGAGTAGTGCCACCGTTAATGTTGATCACTTCAAACATTGGTTGCGGCGTTTGATGCAAGTGTTTCCAGGAGGTGAGAGAGAACATTTGTCCAAGTGGTGCAGACGGCCTCATGAAGGACATCTACTGTCTGAGCTGTGCTCCATTTGTGTAAACGTCCCTTGCCGTCCATCCCCAAAGGTTCTGTGTTGGATTTAGATCAGGGGAACACACAAAAGAGGGATGTTATTCTCCTGAAGAAGTCCTTTGTCCTGGGGCTTTGTGAACTGTAGTGTTGTCCTGTTGTGGTTCCACAGACGAGGCCCTCTATCATGAGGGATGCTCTCTGCAACCAGGGAACCTGCACCTGGAGCTACATTGTTCCACTGAAGGAAAAAGCCCCCCAGATCATTATGGCGCCCCCTCCCTGTGGTGTGTAGAAAACACAGGTGGATCTGCTTGTTGTGCCAGTAACGTTTAAACCATCAGGATCATCAAGGTACATTTTTTCTCTGTAAAGTCCAAGCTGCAGTTCTGTATGCTCATGAGACGCAGGGGCCTTTTGGAGACGCTTTTTGTTTGTGAAGCCCTTCAGTGTCCCATGTTTGTGTCTCTTGTAAAGTCCAAGCCGCAGTTGTTGTCTCACTCCCATTTCTTGTTGCATAGTGAAGCTCTACTTGGAACCTTGATCAAACCATTAAAAATGTGACCTTTGTCTATTTTTCAACTGGTCTTACACGTTTGATCGGGACTCTTTAGTTGTAATGTTTGTCAGTGGTGACTTTTAAAAAAATGTGCTTCTTTAGAAGTTATTGCTATGACAGATTTAATGTCAGTGGGTTATTTTACATTGCTGTGATAGTAAAGCAATTTACAGCACAAAAGTGTCTTATGTAAAACAAAACTAGATACAGGATCATGTTCGTTATTGAACAAGGATTGCATAAACAAAAGAACAGTAGCAATAAACTAAGTAACGCTGTTGTCAAAATGATGTGATGAGTATGTACATTGTACACTATATATACATTATAATGAATACACATAATACAATAAACAAACAAACCACCCACACTTCAAACTTAGAACTTGAAATAACTTGAAAATGAGAAGTTACATCTCAAAGGGCGTGCACATTTCAAACCTCTTTAAACTATAAACTATAGTTTAAGTAGTAAACATTTCAACTAAACTTTAGTTTAAACAAACTACTTAAAGGTTTACTTAACCTCTCTTAAACAGATACTCTACGTTCTACTTAAAGATGTGCTGTAAGTGCTGGTGTCAGGGGTCCAAGTGTCTCACAGGCGGCTCGGTTTGACCAGGAGCCTGCTCTGGTAATTGAGCAGATAACAGGCCACATGAAACAGCTCCTCTATGCTCTCGCACACCGGTGCTGGGGTGCTTCTGTCAAACACTCCGTACTCTTTGACTCTCCTGAGGCAGCGCTCCACGTATGCCCTCAGCCGCACAATGGACTGGGACTTCTGGGCCTGTCCTGAGATGTAAGCAGGCCGGTGCACTCTGCAGGGAGCCACGTCGTCTATCAGGAAACCACTGTGAATCATTACAGCCATGTCCGGCGTCAGGACACTGCTTATACCTGACTGTCTGAAGATCTCACTGTCACTCATGGATCCAGCATACAACGGGGAGACAAAAGTGACCGCTCCATGAGGGGCCATGCCCACCAGGGCCTTGAGTGTGGAGTGAGACCTGTACGTGAACAACCCCTCGGTGTGCAGAGGCTCTGCTGGGGTCTGACAGTGGATCTCTGTGCAGTCCAGCACCACTTGTGTGTCGGAGAATTCCCCAAACTCAGGTGGCAGATGAGCCCTCACAACCTCACGTGGCAACCACTGACATGTGCCTCCAAGCAGCTGGTACAGGAAGTGGGTCCAGGAGCTGATGATCCTGCTCACCGCTGAAACAGGGACGCCAAACCTTTCAGCAAGATCTTGAAGAGGAAGACCCACCGAAAGATACATGAGGAACATGAACAGTTCATCAATAGGAGGAAGCTTCTGCGAAAAAACAAATAAAAACTGTAGAAAAAAAAGGAAATGTGAAGAGTCAGAAGTGACAGTATATAAAATAAAAGCAATTCCCAACCGTGGAGAGTGGACAGCTGACAGAGCCTGCTGCTGCAGGGTCACACTTGGTCATTTTGGTCTTCACTGCAGGCTCAATCAAGCTCCAAAAATAATGGAAATGTTGGTAAGAGGCAAATCTGTGCAAATGTAATATGGATTAAAAATAGATCTAAGACACAGTTTTAAAAGGATATAAGTATTAAGCCAAAAAGCTAATAGTGATGTATTCATTGTGTTGGTCTTAAAAACATGTAGTAGTTTGGAGGAAACATTCATGAAGAGAATGTGTGAGCCAAAGAGAGCTGTAAATGTTACAACACATGCTCTGACGCAGGGAACAGGACAGAAACCAACAGTGATAGTGGAGTAGATTCCTTTCATGTGACATATTCACATTCCTTGCTGGTGTGAAGCTAACTGGAGGCACTGCTCTGTCTGAAGCTCTGTTACTCAACTCAGACTTCAATCTGAGCTTTGTTTTAACACAATCTGACCATAAAGACTGACTTATTTGACACTACAACTGGTGCATTTATTGTTTTTCTGTTTAACAAGTCTCTTAGAAAAAACATTAAAGTCTCAAGCAAGTTTTCGCCAACATTTTAGTTTTAAAATCAAAGTTTTAAGCAGGACGACTCAGATTGTTCACAGCCTTCTGAAAAATGTTTAAATTTGTTGTTTCATTTTTATTTTTCTTGATTTTCTTGATCAGAGCATCTAAAATGTGGCTGAAGGAGGTAAAGTTGTGGTGTCCCTTCTAGGAAGATAACAAGAACGATTCCATCACAACCAGACGAGCATGCTGTTTGTCACTGTAGCACTGTTTTACAAAGAATATCAATCAATGCAATCAGCACTGAAATGAGCATATGTATGTTAACACCTACATAATAAACATTTCTGACGTTTCATGTAAATAATAATGCACCAAAAATGTAGCAGACCACAGGTTTGACCAGGACATGTTTCATTAAAGGAGTAGAATGTAGCCTGCCTCTTAGTGGTTTAAAGAAGGAACTACAATCACAAGTGACCCTGTGTCCAGAGCCTTACTGCAGGACACATCCAGGTGTTTACTGCATGAGCTCTGGTTCATGATCGGCTGCAGGTGCTGGGCTTAGGTTAGATTAAAACAACCGGATTTAGGCGTAGGAACTGGCAACCCATTACAGACTCATGAGGCTCATCCTTCTTTCTGATTGGAGAATCATCTTGACAACAAAAACACCCAATTACAACATAAACCACGTGGACATCATGTCTAATGTAATTAAGGACAAATCAGCATTAAAACTGTTATCCGCAAAAGCTATATTTGAACTGAACATGGTTATCTCGTATCTGAACATAGATTGAAGTCTATGAAATTTGATGCAAACACTTTACACACAGTTCCTCTAAGCCAGTGTTGCCAGGTCTTTGTGTGGCTCAAAAATATTGTGTGCGGGTTTGGCCAGAGCAATTTTCCATGTAAAATGTATTCATTTTAGAATAAACCAAAAAAAGTTTGAAATTTCAGTGACAAAGCCTCACATCTAGCCATCTGTGCTCTGTGGAGCTTCTGTTGGAGCGTGAGAGAGGGGCAGGTCTGTCACCAGCTACTTTCATAAACACAAGAAAATACAAGCAGCACTGGACATTCACACAATTTGAAGCATGGCAACCCTGCTTTAAGTATCGCAGATCCTGCAAACATTTGTTAATTATACAAAATAGTCAAAATAGTACTGGAAGATAGAGATTGCGTTGCCAAATGTAATAAACATATAAAAACAACAATTTAAGTGCACTGGCTACAGACATCCAACTTTTTTTTTTTTTGCTGTCCCATTAAATTAACGTAATGGAACATTTTGTTCGGTACCCGGTGCAGCGATTCTAAACATGTCTCCTTGAAGGCTCTAAGCTGTTTCTTTCCACATGAGTACCTGGTGTAGTAGTGGACATCACTGTCTGCTCCTGCATAACGCTCCAGACCAGCCCGGCCCCCCGGCAGCAGCGCCTGTGTCCAGCCCTCCTGCTCCACACACTGTGGCGTGCTCTGTTCTAGTCCTGTCACATGTGGAACACAGTAACTGTGGTCTGGAGCCCTGTCCTTAGGGTGTGCAGCAGTTTTGGGCGGGGTGTAGTGGTTCCAGTGGAATAGGACGGGCACAGCTCCAATCTTCAGCCGCCTCTTACGCCCGGGGTCCTTCTGCACAATGTCTCCTGGTAAGAAATGCCGGCTGCACACGCGGCTGCCTGTGCTGGGAGTGAAGTCTCTGCGGATGTTAATGAGCCACTGCTTACGCAGAGCCTGATTCTTACTTGGGAAAGTATGAAAACTAATCTGCAGATTGTAGCGCGAGGAGCCAGTGCACAGAGGAACACAGCAGTGCAGCGCAGAGTCTCCCACTGTCTGGAAAGAGTGACGTCTCTTTTTGTTAAACAAACTCATGTTAATTCTGCTCCGTTAGCCTGCTGCTAGCTGGCAAAACAGCAGTGTCTGACTGAACCGGAAGTGTTCAAGCTCACTCGTGCCGACCGGAAAACAACAGCCTCACATATCGTCACTTACCGTCACGTTACGCACGTACAGCCAAAGTGTCCGCGTGCTGCTGTAAACACCAGAGTGAACGTGACGATGCGCAGGCGCAGTGTGCGTCAGGCTTCAGTCCAGAGCCGTGTGCGTCAGCATGATGGGCTTAATGCAGAGAAATAATAACAAATAATATGGCTTTATTTAAATAAATGTAGATGATCCCATTTGAAGAAGCGCTAGATGCGGTTTTAAACTAAAGTGCGCCTGTTTGGATGCATTCTTCAGTTTTTATTTTGAACGGTTCCATGTTTGTTTGTTTTGCAGTGATCAATTCTGCTGTTTTTAAATGTATCTTTTCACACAGAATATGAGTGTATTAAGCCAAACAAAAAAATGAAATACATAGATAAAACTTGAATTATTTTGTGAATAATATTATTTATTTCATACCTATAACTGCCCAGACATCTTTTTTTTTTTTGAGATAAGACACAATAAATGCTCCATCTTTATGTCTTAAAGGCCATAACTAATATATTTGTCTTCAAAAAATCTAGCTGGGAATTCTTTGGTTTAGACCTGGTTTAGTCCAGGTTTAGACCCAGTTTAGACTTGGTTTAGTCCTGGTTTTGACCCGGTTTGGTTCTGGTTTAGACTTGGTTTACACCCAGTGAAGTCCTTGTTTAGACCAGGTTTAGATCCAGTGTAGTCCCGGTTTAGACCTGTTGGACATGTTTCTGGTCCTGAGGACAAAACCATCAGAAAATCTGGCCGTTGATAAAAAAAAAATAAAGTTAAATAGCCCTGCTGTAATGCGTTCCTCTGCTTTTTCTAAAATGACTGTGTTCTGAACAGCAAAAGAAAAACTGTACAGGAAAACAGTCAAAAGGCTAAAATGAGTATTTTTGATACATGTATTCAGATACTTCCTGTTAATCAATGAACCTATTTCAGCCCTAAAACGGACTAAAATAAAAGCATGTTTGATTGTTTTATTCATTTTGGATGTTTTATTGCACTCAAATGTATTTAAAAAAAAAAAAAAAAAAACTGTTCAGTGGGCTTGCATCTCCACAAACCTGACTCGGCTATCTATCTGCATGGAGAATGTTCAGAAATGTGGGTTAAAACTATCTATTTTATAGATTGTACTGTTATTTTTGATACTTTTACTGTCTTTTCATTTTTTAAAATAAGCTTCTTCTCTGTGTAAAGGATCCAGGGGGGACATGTCTGATGTCAGGGCCCCAGGAAAGAGCCAGGTCCCTCAAACTGGTCTGCAGCATGTGGAGCTCATCTGTGGGTCACTCTGAAGGCAAACGTGAAGTTTCTGTCCTCCAGCGTGAGCAGAAGGACCGAGCAGCAGGAAGAGGCTCTGCAGTGACACCCGAAGGCCTTCAAGTGCATGACAGCTTTTGTCTTTGTTCGGTGGGATAGATGCTGAGGTAAATATTTATTATAGTTTTACATCGGTTAAGCTTAAGTTAAGTCTTTTCTACATACAAAGACATTACAATTAATATTACAATATCAAGACAAGAAAAAAATTGAATAAATAAATAAAAACAAGGACTTAATAATAATAAAAAAAAAATACCCACACTGAGCTATTATAATTCCAGCGCACAGATCTGCTTGACATTTTCTGCAATGATATTTTTGTCCACCATTTTAAAAAAGAGAACCATCAAGCTCTGTTATAAGCTATAAGTTATAACCTGCTTAATTTCAGTTAAATCCATCATTCTAGGAATAAATATATAATAAATAAATATAATATAATAAATAAATTAAAAATGTATATTTTGAAAAATAGATATTATCTAAACATCATTTGAAAAAAGTAATTGTCAAAACCCAACAGGAGCCTAAACTAGTGACACTGTTGTTCATTTTCAGTCTGGAAGACTCAACCTTCACCGCCTGCTCAGCTCTGATTGGACAAGCTGAGCCTATCACCACTCTCACGCCTGTTGTTATAAACTCAAACCTCTGTCTCTCCAGTCAGCAGATACACCCATGCACCCTCCTCCACCTCATCACCACCACAGCACCACCTCATCACCACCACCTCATCACCCCCATAGCACCAACTCATCACCACCTCATCACCACCTCATCACCACCTCATCACCCCCATAGCACCAACTCATCACCACCTCATCACCAACTCATCACCACCTCATCACCCCCATAGCACCAACTCATCACCACCTCATCACCACCTCATCACCACCTCATCACCCCCATAGCACCAACTCATCACCACCTCATCACCCCCATAGCACCAACTCATCACCACCTCATCACCCCCATAGCACCAACTCATCACCACCTCATCACCCCCATAGCACCAACTCATCACCACCTCATCACCCCCATAGCACCAACTCATCACCACCTCATCACCACCACAGCACCCCCATAGCACCACACCAACTCATCACCACCTCATTACCACCACAGTACCCCCACAGCAGCACCTCATCACCACCACAGCACCACCACAGCACCCCCATAGCACCAACTCATCACCACCTCATCACCACCCCAGCACCACCTCATCACCACCACAGCAACCCCACAGCACCACCTCATCACCCCCACAGCACCACCCCATCACCACTACAGCACCCCCATAGCACCAACTCATCACCACCTCATCACCACCCCAGCACCACCACATCACCACCACCCCCATAGCACCAACTCATCACAGCACCACCTCATCACCACTACAGCACCCCCATAGCACCAACTCATCACCACCTCATCACCCCCACCACCCCATCACCACTACAGCACCCCCATAGCACCAACTCATCATCACCACCTCATCACCCCCACAGCACCACCCCATCACCACTACAGCACCCCCATAGCACCAACTCATCACCACCTCATCACCACCCCAGCACCACCTCATCACCACCACAGCAACCCCACAGCACCACCTCATCACCACTACAGCACCCCCATAGCACCAACTCATCATCACCACCTCATCACCCCCACAGCACCACCCCATCACCACTACAGCACCCCCATAGCACCAACTCATCATCACCACCTCATCACCCCCACAGCACCACCCCATCACCACTACAGCACCCCCATAGCACCAACTCATCATCACCACCTCATCACCACCACAGCACCACCTCATCACCCCCACAGCACCACCCCATCACCACTACAGCACCCCCATTGCACCAACTCATCACCCCCATAGCACCAACTCATCACCCCCATAGCACCAACTCATCACCACCTCATCACCACCACAGCACCACCTCATCAGCACTACAGCACCCCCATTGCACCACCTCATCACCCCCATAGCACCAACTCATCACCACCTCATCACCACACACATAAAACACATGTGCCATAGCCTCAAATACAATATAAAAACTTTTGGAAGCATTAGAAACTCACTTACACTGGACGCAGCTCACACTTTTTTCAATGCAATGATCATGTCACGATTCTTTTACTGTATAACATGTTGGTCCCAAGCAGGCAAAACCACATTAAAGCCACTCAAATCACTTCACAAACAAGCTCTGAAAATCCTGGACAGAAAACCACGTCAACACCATCATTGCCATATTCTTCAAAAATACACACTATTAAACTTCGACAATATACAAAAATACGCCTCTTTACGAATGGTTCATAAAATCCTCAATAATACTGCGCCTGCACCATTAAAACAATTCATTCAGTACACATCAGCAACGACTTCCAGAGCTACACGGGCCTCCACCAGGGGGCAGTGCACCATCCCACAGAAAAAAACTACATTTGCACAATCAGCTTTTTCATACAACGCAATAAAAGAATGGAATCATCTCCCAAGTAAAATAAAAAATCAAGCAAACTATGTTTCATTTTCCAAAGAACTCAAACAATGGCTACTGACCAATCAAACCTGTGAACACTGATATACTTGCTTCTGTTCTCAATGAATGTATGGATATGTTTGTACTAAGCCTGTACTTTTTACTAATGTGTGTGTATGTGTGAGACAATGAGTGAGGGATGTGTGTGAGAAACTGTTCTATATATTATATATATTCATATATTAATTACTATGTTTAATTGTTAAACTGCACTGTGACTATATGAATAACTGTTTTATATTAATTTGCACTGTGTAACTTATTTTTGTACCCCAGGGACTGCAGATGGAAATTAGCTGTTTAGCTAGAATCTGGTACAGATCATCTCTGTCTTACGAGCGTAATGTCTCTGTACACTGTCCCTTCAAATAAAGACTAAACTAACTAAACTAACTAAACTCATCACCACCACAGCACCCCCACAGCACCACCTCATCACCAACTCATCACCACCTCATCACCACCACAGCACCACCTCATCACCACTACAGCACCCCCATAGCACCACCTCATCACCACTACAGCACCCCCATAGCACCAACTCATCACCACCACAGCACCCCCATAGCACCACCTCATCACCACTACAGCACCCCCACAGCACCACCTCATCACCACTACAGCACCCCCATAGCACCAACTCATCACCACCACAGCACCCCCATAGCACCACCTCATCACCACAACAGCACCCCCATAGCACCACCTCATCACCACAACAGCACCCCCATAGCACCAACTCATCACCACCACAGCACCCCCATAGCACCACCTCATCACCACTACAGCACCACCACAGCACCCCCATAGCACCACCTCATCACCAACTCATCACCACCTCATCACCACCACAGCAGCACCTCATCACCACCACAGCACCACCATAGCACCAACTCATCACCACCACAGCACCCCCATAGCACCACCTCATCACCACTACAGCACCCCCATAGCACCACCTCATCACCACTACAGCACCCCCATAGCACCAACTCATCACCACCTCATCACCACCACAGCACCCCGACAGCACCACCTCATCACCAACTCATCACCACCTCATCACCCCCACAGCAGCACCTCATCACCCCCACAGCAGCACCTCATCACCCCCACAGCACCACCTCATCACCACCTCATCACCCCCACAGCACCACCTCATCACCCCCACAGCACCACCTCATCACCCCCACAGCACCACCTCATCACCCCCACAGCACCACCTCATCACCACCTCATCACCCCCACAGCACCACCTCATCACCCCCACAGCACCACCTCATCACCCCCACAGCACCACCTCATCACCACCACAGCACCAACTCATCACCACCTCATCACCCCCACAGCACCACCTCATCACCCCCACAGCACCACCTCATCACCACCACAGCACCCCCATAGCACCAACTCATCACCACCTCATCACCACCACAGCACCCCCACAGCACCACCTCATCACCCCCACAGCACCACCTCATCACCATCCCAGCACCACCACCTCATCACCACCCCAGCACCACCTCATCACCACCACAGCAACCCCACAGCACCACCTCATCACCACTACAGCACCCCCATTGCACCAACTCATCACCACCACAGCACCACCTTATCACCACCACAGCAACACCTCATCACCACCACAGCACCACCTTATCACCACCACAGCAACACCTCATCACCACCACAGCACCACCACAGTATCGCCACAGCACTACACCAGCATCACCACCACAGCACCACCCCAGTATCACCACAGCACCACCACATCACCACCACAGCACCACCTCATCACCACCACAGCACCCTCACAGCACCACCTCATCACCACCACCTCAGCCCCACCACCCTAGCACCACCTCATCACCACCACAGCAACCCCACAGCACCACCTCATCATCACCACGGCACCAACTCATCACCACACCAGCACCACCACAGCGTCAGACTCTCCAGCAACTTTCCTTATATTTACTAAAGAAAATCTAGAGCTTTAAAATCAGACATTCCTCTGTGCAGAGCCTCTTATAATTAACGTAAATCAGACATCAGAGGCCAAAACCTTAGTCTCATCTTCACTAGTCAGACTTTTTTTTTTTAATGAGGCAACTTGTCCAATGAATATTTCTATTGTACATTGTTCATTATCAACCAAACTGAGACTGAAGACTTCTAAATGGAGAATATACAAGTAAAGTACATTTATGATGAAAGTGAGAAACTGTGCATTCTTTTTGACATTGATGATTTAATAATGCTGCAGTCTTTGTTATAAACAGTAATTCTCCTTTTAGTACAAATGTGCAATATTCAGTTCACTCGTTAACTTGTTAAATCGTACATGAACATAAATATATCGTGAGGAGGAGACCGGGGCATGTTGTCACACTGGGTAAGTTTAAATACTGATTTAAAAAAAAAAAAAAAAAAACTTTGATCTGTAATAGCCGAAATTGGGGTTTCACTCATTCTACATTGCTAAGGTTAACTTTAACTTTAACTTAGTCGTATCTGGTGTTTGTTCCGCCTGGCCGGAGCCCATCTGACCCAGTTCGCTTATTTAGATAAATGTCATCTATGTCATAAGTTAACCTTCCTCCTTGTTCTCATGTACTATGCTTTGACTATTATTGTATGTTGTGTCCTCATGATGTGTTATCTCTGAGTATAAAGCGCTTATACTCTGAATGTGTTGTACGCGTCGTGCAGGGAGAGATTACTCTGTAAAGGGACAGACGTTATTCACTCTGGTACCAGTGAATAAACAACTCATTGATCAGACTCATTCTCTCTGCATTTTTTGTTTAACTTGTTTTAAAGAAATCCACAACTGCAATTCTCCCATAACAGTTGGCGTCAACGAACAGCGGCCTTCGCCCGGTCTGGGTTCTCTCCCGGCGTGAGTCAGCGTCAGGCCACCTGGATCTTCCAGCCTCTAACCTCATCTGCTTTCTGAGACGGAGGGCTGTCTCACGGGGACAAGGACCACCGGCGCAAGGTTTCCGAACCAAACATCCTACTTTGTTGTGGTGAGTGAGTCTGCATCTTTAAGTTTTTATTAGATGTATAGGCGTTTAGAGCCCTAAAATAGTCCTATCACAATCTAATAAAATTAAAGGGGGAAATTTAGTTTGATTTTAAAATTAATTGCAATTTGAAAACTTCTAGGAGTAATACTAAATAGTTACTAAGCATTCCTTCTGTTTGTCTGCCGATTGCTGGAGATAGCTCTGCTAAAGATATTTGATTAAATATCTGAAGGGGTAGGAATCCTCCTTGGACCAGACTGGACAGGTAGACCTTCTTGGGGGTCAGGCTGTCGGGAAGTCCAGACGCTGAAAGTGAGTCTGGCTCACTTTTTCCACTTAACTGAGCAAGAAATCTTGATTTAAGAGTGAGCTCTGTTTAAGTTTGTGTCACATCTTAAAGAAAACGAGAGGTTGGGTTAAGAGTATAATCTATTGCAAGAACTTTGACCTTTAAAGGGAAGATAAGTGAGCATAGATCTCTTCGGGGAACCTTTAAAAGAGTTTTTAGCCAAAGCAGGCTAAAAATACCTCAGAGTACTTAATTTATTGAATTGAATACACTAATATTGTTATTAAGTGACACATTAACCTGGGAATTTAAAGGAACCCAGCTTAGGAAAAGTGAAGGAACTCTTGGGAGCTTCCCGGGACGTAGTGGTAAACGCCTTAAAAGATACACGCTACGCAGACGCATGTAAAGCGGTGAAAGGTGCGCACTACCATTTTTATCTGGGAGATAAGAAATCTGGGAGATATTAAATATCTGGGAGATAAAATATCTGGGAGATAAAATGGGATCAAACCAGTCAGTGGTGGAGGAGGCCCCTACAAGCCCTTTAATCCAGGCCATGACAGACAAACACGGCAAGGAATGGATTTAAGTATTAACTATGTGGTCCAAGAAATATAGCTTCCCTGAAGAAGGATCACTGAGCACTGATTTCTAAGAAAAATTAAAGCAAATTAAAGTTAAAACACGTATTATAACGTAAACATTGATAACGTTAAAGAAGGAGACCTGAAAAAGAGATAATAATAATAATAATTTATTTTTTTTTTTTTTTAATTGAAGGAATAGAAATTAAGCAACAGTAAAGAATTACTCTGCACACATTTGCACCCACACGCCACTCATTATCTTTGTTTTTCTTTCTGTTACAACCTCCTCTGACTGCTGCGGCTCGGCTCCAAACCACTGCACGAGGGTCAACACGCTCTGTCCAGCCTTGTGGACCAGACCCTGTGGACCGGACTCTGGAGAAGATCAAGCTTAATAAGACCCACACCATTGCCACACCATTCCTCCACCAACGACCCGGATGCCCTCTTGTGCTACAAGCTGCACTAAGCTGGGCACAAATGAAACGGACTGCCATTATCTCAATGACATCGCCCAAACAAATCATTGCATATTGGACAATAAAGCTAACACGGGTGGATGAGTGCCACCTCAAAGAAGATTTAGTTCAAAGACAATGACTGATGTTGCAAAAGAAAGTTGCTGAGAAAGTCACATCTGAGAGACATTGTTTACAAAGCCACTATCAGGACCCAAAGAAAACAAAGCTGGCAAAGGAGAATAGGCCAAAAAAAAACCACAATTGAGTTTTGATTCGTACTTTGCGAAATTTCACACAATATGGACCTAACTGTGGAGGTGCTCCTGCAGGGCATGGACGTGGGAGAAGATGAACATCTGAAGCTACTGCTTAAAGGCAGTGAAGAGGACACTGAGCAGAGTCTGGGCCTTTAGCGTGACCCTCTGACAGCAGCAGTGGTGGAGCAGAGCCCGGCCGTGCAGCAGACAGACAAAAAGGAGAGGTAACATCACACAACATTAGAACTTTAAAAGCCTTTTTAATGGAGAATGCATTTCCTGAAAATTAGTCACGTCATCAGCAGCACATACACAGCACATGCTCTCGCAACGAAGAAATGCTTTGCACTGATTCACTTTAAGAATAGCACACGATGCATTTTGATATGTCTGATCGTCTTATCGTAAAAGTTTTTGGTCTCTCGATAAACGCAGTTCAAACCTGCTTACAGCTTAGACTGAGTGACATAATGAATATAGAGCTACATCTAAGAAGAAATAAATAGCTATATTAAAAGAGAAATATAGAGCTTTGTTTTGCAACTGAATATTGTTTGGTTTGTTTGAGTATGTTTTTTTTTATGGCCAAGATTTTTTTGCGCACATTTTGTTTTTGACAAGAAGTTTAGGCGGAAACCCTGCAGGACTTTAATAGGATCTGGTTTTGCTCCTGTTTTTCGATTTTGGATTTTTGGTTGAAATGAGCTCATCTTTTTTTTTTTTCCTGTAACAAACAGTGGTTTTATGGAAATTTTAATGGATTTGATGTTTTCGAAAGAGTTAAAACCTCCCCAAATTTACATTTTGGAGGTTCCAAATTGTCTAACATAACATTTTGATTATAAGAATTAGGTTGATACGGTTTTCTTTTTTTTCCTTCACGGGACCCTGGCCAGTTTTAGTCATGTGCCTGTGAACTAGAAAAAACCTGACTCCTCACAGGCCACAGACAAAACAGAGATAAAGGTGGCAGCTGTGAGAGAGGTCATCACAGCAGATTCAAACACAATACTGACATTGGAGTATTTAAAGTATTGAACAAAGAGACATAGCAAATTTACAATTATGTTACCATTGCATGCACAACTAATATTTTCTTGTGTGAGCGCTCTTATTTCCTGTACAGGCTCCTGCTGTCGATCCTTGACCCCGTTCCTTTTCACCGCCTGCTCTGCCTCCGCTCTCTGACCATCGACTGGACCCAGCTGAGGCCACAACGGGAAGTACTGATTATTTAAAGTTTAATCTTAAGTATGGCCAGCCATGGAGCTGGTTTACCTAAATAGTATTTAAACTTATTACATGTTCTAGAGTCGTTTTAAGTTGAACTATTTTACAAAATTCATGCAAGCTCTTGGAATATATTTCACATGAGCAAATTTAACATTTTAGATGATTAAATAGCTTAATTAATTAAAGCAAATAAATAGATAAAAGAAATTGAGATCTGCCAAATGCTGAATAAGAAACAAAGATGAGGACATGGTTTTAAAATAAGACATCCCAAAATAAATGAATGCCTTTTCTTTGTTTGTTAAAAGTCAATCTATAACTTATAAAAGAGGCAGGGACACCCTCTTTCAAAAATTGTTTGCAAAAATAAAACATTAAATGGCATTGTCTACCAGGCCCTCCAGGTCATTTCATATATTTATTTAGTTCAAACTAAGATTGCAGATCCCAAAGTGTTCTCTGTGTGGGTGGTGCTTTAGCGCATGATGGTGATTTTTGTGTTCCTTCTGAGACTTTTGCAGAGAAAACTGAGGTGCCACACGGCGACAGAGATCAAATGTGGATGGAGAAGGTCCAGGTCACAGCGGCTCAGAGGGCGGGGCAGACGGAGGGGATGAGGAGGTCAAGGAGCAGCGGGAGGACATCGCGAACGGTTCGGCTGACGCAAAGGACACAATTGAAAACTGCAAGGAGTATCACCCAAAACCAGGTGACGTAAAAAACATACACAGGTCAGTTATAGATGTGGACATTGGTGGTGTTGAATTTTAAAAAATAAATAATTGGGGGACAAACGAATAGGGAAAAATGAACCAATAAACTCAACAGCGTGTCTATAACAAAAAGCGATATCAAAATGATAACAAACTAGGAAAACTCAGCTGGTGTAAGCTCAATTTTGGAGAGCTCCTTAGATTATTACAGATTGAGAGTAGGGTTGATGAAAAGTCATCAAGTCTAAAGGATTTATTACACTTGTTGCAACAAGAGAGAAATAACACATTTTATTATATAACAGTCTATGTTTTGGGGAATGTGATCACAGACAGGACACTTCCTGTACCCACACAGTCACAAAAATGTGGTTTTAATATGACGTCATTTTAAAGGTTGTGCACAACTCAAACTATGAACATGTGACATTTTTGGACTTGACGAGTAAAGCTCTTGGACTAAAGAAGCTTCACTAACGTCTGTTTGTGTGAATGTGTATGAATGAATTAACCACTTTCTACTTTGCTTTGTTTATGGACTTATGCATTTTCTGAAGTTTTTATAGATTTCTTTTGGCATAACTAAGACAAAGGTTATTTTAATCTCAAATTTACAGGTTTCAGCAGATGACCCAAAGGAGCACATATATCCAGAGTGGATCTGTGTGTACAGTGGAACAAACAATTATAAAGTAATACTTTAAATGTGTGTCTAATTTGATTATTTTTCTTCTCAGGTTGGTAATGATAATTTTTTTTGCGGAGACTGACACAGTACAGGTGGCATTTATGCACGGAGGACCTGAGCCCAAACAGGGGCTGGTGTAACAGTCTGTGTGTTATTTGTGATGTTTCCTATTTACCAGAAACAACTATGGACCAAGAAGATAAACCAGTCGAAGCTGGTTGATTGTAATGCATGAAATTATTCCTCCACAGGTTTCCTGGCAGAAGATGAAAATGTATGTTTGTTTTTTGGTTTTCAAAAAAGGCTATGATATAATTAGACAAAATTTCAGAATATATATTTTCATTAAAGATATTAAAGACATTCATATGTGATCTTTGATTTGAATTTGATTCAGAAAAGGCCCATTGAAATAATATATATATATATAAATCGAATTACAATACTAAGGTATGAGTGTGGCAATTAATATTTAAAATAAAATATTGTTAAAAGAATAGTAATAGGAAAAGAGAAAATTAGACAAGAGAAGGTTTTTTTAACGCACATTTTCCATATTTGGTCTATTGATATGAATTAAGTTTTGTGTTTAGTTTGTCTGCTCTGAGCCTTTAATTAAGTCGCCTGTAGCTGGTGCACTTATGGCTCTGCTCAGCCACACTCATGCCAAATTAGCTTTTGTTTGACCTGTTGGGACGGTAGTCACGGCTTTTCTTTTGCTCAGGTTTAGCTGGGGATGGGTTTGTCCTTAGGTTGGTAGTGGTGTTGGTACTGGCTCCTACGGCCCTGTACAGGGTTGGCCCGGTGTCACATCATCTGTTTGTTCTTTTTGGCCGGCCCATCAGGTCCACCTTTCTGTTCATTCCTTTGTTTTATATTATTTTCTCCTTTTGGGAAAGGGAGGGCAAATTTAACTAGCGGCACTCACAGGAAAAAAGGGGGGAGTGCACTTTGTTTTTGTTTCTGTACAGGTCAAAACACGGCTGAAGCTGCAGAGCTGGAGCTAGACCTGGGTTTGAACATAGGAGGCGACGCTGATTGACACCCGACATCGCTGTGGGACAGCCGAGGGGGCACATGGACCCAACGCTCACGAAACAAAACAACTTCCTGAGCCGCACGGAGCGTGTGGGGAGACAGCTCCCACCGCTGGAACCACATCTGCTCTTCCCCTGGAAGGGGGGAGGAGAGATGTCAGAGAGTAAGCAACCCACTGCTGGAGGACCAGGGTGAGCTTATGGTGAAGAAATTGAATCTCCAGATTTTGTTGTGTTTTCATGTGTGCCTTATTTCTGACAGTTTTGATAATATGGTTAAGTTTGATGCCTGGTTTCATTTACTCAAATAAAAATGGCGTGAAACGAAGCACCCGTAGTCTGACTTCTGACGAGACGGCCTGGTTAGTCTTACAACCACTTGACTGGCCACACTTTAAATTACTGGTATCAATATGTAAAGAGTCATAATTGATCTGATCGTCATCTGTGTACATGTTTGCCCATAGCTACAGCAGCAGCATAGAATCTTGCCACACATTGGACCCTGTTTAAAGTTCCCGACAATGCCGGTCGTGAACCTTGATTTGGGCCGGTTCACATCAAGCCCGGTTCTAAGTTTTTTTAATTTGTTGCTGACATTTATTGTTCTGTGAATATGTTTTTCTGTGTGGATATCAGATGTGTGGATGTCTTCCGGTGGGTTGGGCTGGATGTGTGGCCGTGGTCTCCTCGGAGCATTCATACATCATATTTCCACACCCACACTCTGATCACAGACTTAGAAAGCGAATTGGCTCCACATGACCCGATTTGGGGATCTGTTGTGCCAGACGACCACAACCTCTGGACTTCAGATCAAAAGGTCATGCTGGCCCTATTCCCCAGCATGGGGGTAGGCAAGTTAATGTTAAGGGTTTAAACTCTCAGTTAAGTGTTCTCATCATTTGTTAATAACACTCTCTCTGTTTTAGCCTCTACGAGGGAGGAGTTAACATGCCTTACGCTCTGTGGCTCCTCAAAATCGCCTGGTGTTAGATCAGATAACCACTAGCCAAGGGGGGGTCTGTCAGACCTTGGGGAGCACCTGTTGGACCTACAGACCTGCTAATGATAAAGGGGGTGGCGATAGCACGGGCATAGCTAATCTCACTAAATTACGAGACCTGATGGAGGGTGAGACTGCGAAGGGCTATTCGCTGTTCACTCTCGATTGGTTTCTCTCATCCTGGAAGGAGTTGTTGATAAATATTGCACTCTTCTTTATCTTAGTTTCCTGTCTTGTTCCCTGCATTCTTAGAATGGTGAATAATCTAGTTTCTTCCCAGTTTTTGTTTCTGCAGAACCGAGCAGAGGCCATGAGCCTGACAGTTAACTGGGACTTGTCTAGTGAATTTGACCTGGACTTGGACAGAACTGGACTATGAGGCTTGGGTTGTTTTCAACATGTTTGTTCGAAGGCATCTTTACATTTAGGTGTTTTTTAGTTTTGACTACAGGTTGATCAATTTGATTGTTTGACACATGAATGAATAAAGATATGTTATTCTAATGATGTATTCTATTACAGATTTTTGGGTGTAACAGTAAAATGCTTTTATCTGTGACATGGGGTGGACTGTAATAGCCGAAATTGGGGTTTCACTCATTCTACATTGCTAAGGTTAACTTTAACTTTAACTTAGTCGTATCTGGTGTTTGTTCCGCCTGGCCGGAGCCCATCTGACCCAGTTCGCTTATTTAGATAAATGTCATCTATGTCATAAGTTAACCTTCCTCCTTGTTCTCATGTACTATGCTTTGACTATTATTGTATGTTGTGTCCTCATGATGTGTTATCTCTGAGTATAAAGCGCTTATACTCTGAATGTGTTGTACGCTGGCTGTCGGCAGGGAGAGATTACTCTGTAAAGGGACAGACGTTATTCACTCTGGTACCAGTGAATAAACAACTCATTGATCAGACTCATTCTCTCTGCATTTTTTGTTTAACTTGTTTTAAAGAAATCCACAACTGCAATTCTCCCATAACAGATCTTTGAAGTGAAACAGCAGGTTTGTGTGTTTTTAGGATCTGCACCTCTGTCCTGTTTACAGATTTGGTCAGAATGTTTCTTTTGTGGTTTGACCCAAAAACAGAGGACAGAACTTGGATTTCATTAAACGAAAGAAGAGTGTGACTCCTGCCCCACAGATGTGACACTGGGCTTGACTTTGAGCAAACAAAAAGTCTGTCCTCACATAATGTCAATATTTGGGTCACATTTTTTCAGAGTGAGATATTTCAGTTTTGCCTGAGAGCGTGAGAAAACACTCAAATGAATGTGTGGACGATTTCTTCCACCACTTTCCACAAATGTCTTACTTTTGGGTGGAAAAAAAGTAGACATGCACTCTCCGTTTATTCTGGTTGACACATAAAACATCAGAATGTGTCACAATTCACTGCTCTTCCCAAAACACGATTTGCAAAAGGGCCAAAGTAAAGAAACATACCCGGTCAACATAACAAAACCAAGTGCCACAATTCAAATAAAGACATGGACATTGCAGCAACATCAGAACTCAATATGGACTTAAATGAAAGAATAATATAACAGCAATGATAAAAAAGACAAAATAACCAAAAGGACTCTTGAAACAGGATATACAAAAAATGACTGACCTCTTCCCAAAACAGGATTTGCCTCAAGATCCCTGAATTTACATTTACAAGTGCACGTGGGGTAGGTCTGGGCGATGTGGTAATAAAAATCAAATGTTGAGCTGGTCCCTGTGACAATCTGTTATTTTTGTGAAATGGTGGTATCGTGATTGACTGTTTGTGTCTTTAATGCAGCTGTCTGTTCAAACACACTTTTTCTCCTGTTGTTTAGCCTCTGAAGCCTCTGAGCAGATGACTTTATTCACATCTTATAGACCAGGGCTGCACAATTCAACCAAATCCACACAAAATTGCAATTTTAATGGATGCAACTAACAAATGGCAAAAGCTGCCAAGGTCTTGTTTCGATTGGAATAAAAACGGCTAACACTGTAGTTTGGATTCGTACAAACATGTTCTGAAACGAGCCACAAAAGCGCGACCAAAAGTGGAAACTGTGTTCAAACGCAAAAAAAAACAACGCACTTACAAACAACTAAAAACGACAAAACACGACTAAAAGTGACCAAAAAAAACGCGTCTAAAAGTGACAAAGACGCGCCTACAAACAACAAACGTGACTTAATGCACCAAAACGTGAGTAAAGTCACAAAAACGCAACTAAAAATGACAAAGGCGCGACTAAAAGCAACAAAGATGCATTCACATAAGACAAGCACAACTGAACGTGACAAAAACGTGACTATAAGACACGACAAATTTGTGTTTAAAATGTGAATTTGAACAGAATTCTATTATTATAACATAGATCGCAAATGTAATCACAATCGCACTGGTCAGAAAAATCCCTATTAGAATTTTTTCCTAAATTGAGCAGCTCTATTAAAAGCAATAGAAAAATACAAAGTGAATGTGAATCGTGGTAAAATGGAAATCACGATCTGGCTCCAAGAAAGTTGTGATAATAATTTTTTTGCCTAATTTTGTCCTAACGAGGGGGACACACGAAGACGAAATAAAATACAGACTAAGTGACTGGAGGAAGCACAGTAAAACAAATGTATCCACAACACAATAATACATGATAACAATATTAGATTATTATCATCCACACTTTATACTTTCTTTCAGCACCATCTGGCGGCCACTTTGTGCACTACAACTCCCCCCCTCCCACACACACATATGCACACACTGCTGGAGGAGGAAAACGAGCTCAGGACCCCGAACCCGCTCCGTCCGCCCATCCTCCACATCCGCCCCTGCACCGTGTCCCCAGCGTCACCCCAACAGCGCCGCCCCCTCCTCCGTCACCAGCATCAGCGGTGTCCCATCTCTCTCTCTCTCTCTCTCTCTCTCTCTCTCTCTCTCTCTCTCTCTCTCACTCTCTCTCTCTCTCTCTCTCTCTCTCTTCCAGGACGACATTACGGCACATTTCGGCTCGGCACGACACGGCGGCGGGTGCTGGCGGTGCTGTTGGAGGTGGTGGAGGAAAAGGAGGAGGCGTGTTTGTTTTTGGTCGGATCTTGTCGCTGGTTGCATCGCTCCATCGTTCCCCGTGTCCCCGTGTGCTGTGGGAACTCCAGGTCCGAGGAACCCCGGGGCTGCAGCCGAACCCTGCCTCCTGCCTCCTAACCCCGACCTCCTGCGCACAACTGTTGCCGATCGACACTAAATGAATCTTGTAAGGTAAGGATATTAATGAAGCAGATGTGCACGAAAATCATCAGACCACTGCTTGCTGCTGCTGTTCGATTTGTCATTAAAAACTGTAATGTTAAGGATGGACAATAAGGCCGCCATAATCATTCGATTAGAATGTGAAAATCATTCAATTAGAATGTGAAAATGTACGGAATTATGGAAATTGGAGATCTTGCCGCAAATAGTAAAAGTAGGACCAGTTGTGCCGTGTGGTGGGACATACTGGACGAGCATCTTACATTTATAGGTAAAGACTGCTATAAAACCGTGTTATTTAAATGTTTACCCTTTATAGCCACTTATTGTACATAAAACTCTGCACTCATCATTTATTCTGTCCATATGCTGCACGACCAGGTCATCAGAACTGGGACGATACACTTCCACACGATATGATACCATCACAATACAAAGGACCGACACAACATGTGGTTTCAGTGTATTGCAATAAACAATATCTTGTGATTTGATATGAATAAGTCTTTCAACACTTTACCCAAAAAAAATATCCTAAATTGATTTGCAAAAATGAGCTCAGAAGGAATTAATTAGAATGCACAAAGTCAAGTTTCCAAATGTTTGAAACTACCAGCCTGACATGTAAAAGTGCTAAAGCACATTAATATGGAACATAAAACCGCATGAAAGTTGAACATTTGATCCTGTCATAGTGTTTAACAGATCAGTATTTAGTTGTACTTTCTCCTGCAGAATTGTACAATACGATACAACAAAGGTGTGACAATATACTGCAAAACCATATACTGTCCCATCCCAAATAGTCACAGCCGTTTATTTCACGTGATATTGTTCAGATTTGCACTGTATTAAATATGCTCCTGCTGTTCTTGAACTGTGCGTTAATTTACACTTAATTTGCCCACTGTGGGAATCATTTTATATTTATATTTATATTAACATATTAGAACCCAGAAAAATAGGATTTTTAAAAGGAATCTTTCTGTATATTTCTGTTAGCAAATAAAAACATAACACTATTTATACAAAATGTGGGACATCATGGGACGAGGGACAGGGGGCTAAATGTCTGAGCGGGACAACCATAAGAGGAAGCTTGGTGGAGGTTTGTTGTTTATAACACCACTTTGATGTAACAATAACATTTGTGTATTGTCAGGAGTTTCACAATGCAATTGTGTGCTTCAAAATATATATCGAAGAAGCTCCTTTGTTTAAATGCACTGCTTTGTTGCTGCTAAAACAGCTAAAAGCAGTTGGGACTACATAAACAATGATCCTTTGCTCCATTTCATTGCAGACAACCTAAAGACTGTTGTTAAGCACTTTTATTGCTTTGATTCTTTTGAATTTGACAGTAATGATTTGCACCAAAGGCTTGTCAGGGCATTTTCTACAAATCTCTTTGGCTTAGTTTTCAAAATATTGTAATAATTTTAAGATGTAAAATTGACTGCATTTATTTTTCAGCTAGTATTATAATTCTGTATGTCTTTTGTCTTCGCAGGCACACACTGTTTGCCCAGTGTGATGTCACTGAACAGTATGAACCTTTAAAAAGCCCTCTCCTGGTGCTTTTCTGGAAGCAGAGTGCTGTTACTCGTCAGGCTGTTGTCCCAGTAACATTTGGACTTGAGGCTGCAGGCCTTTCTCTACCTTTACTGGCTCTTTGTTACTTTGTCTGATAAAGTCAAAGTCTTACAAGTAGATTACAGGACAAACAGCAACACAATTCTAATATTTTTAAAGTACTTAATATTATTTACTCATTTCAAATGTTAGGCTGCAGCATGTCATATTTTGTGGTATTTGTCTGTTCTGTGTTCTTTGTTTCAAAGGACAATGTTGAAATCTGAAATCTAAACTAAAGCAGGTAGCAACTAAGATCAGTGAACCAGGACCGAACCAGGACTGAACCAAAAGGGAACCAGGTCCGAACCAAGACCGACTCAAGCCTGAACGAAGACTGAACCAAGACCAAACCAGGACTGAACCAAAAACGAACCAAAACCAAACCAAGACCGAATCAAGCCTGAACCAAGACAGAACCAAGACCGAATCAAGCCTGAACCAAAACCGAACCAAGACCGAATCAAGCCTGAACCATAACTGAACCAAGACCGAATCAAGCCTGAACCAAGACTGAACCATGACTGAACCAAAAACGAACCAAAACCAAACCAAGACCAAATCAAGCCTGAACCAAGACCACACCAAAACCGAGACCAAGACCGAATCAAGCCTGAACCATAACCGAACCAAGACCAAATCAAGCCTGAACCATAACCGAACCAAGACCAAATCAAGCCTGAACCAAGACAGAACCAATGCGGAAACATGACCAAACCAACACCAAAACAACACCGAACCAAGACCAAACCAAGAATGACCCAATACCAAGACGGAACCAGGACCGAAACAAGACCAAACCAAAACTAAAGCAGCACCAGGAGTGAACTAAGCTAGAACCAAGACCGAACTGGGACTAAAGCAAAGACTAAAGCAAAGATAGAAACAAAGACCAGTAAACCAGGACTGGACCAGGACTGGAACAGGCCTAAACCAAACCAGGACTTTTCTCTCTTCTTCTCTTGTCCTGTATCTCTTCCACAGATGACAACAATGTGATTATCTAACATCCCCACAAAGCCTCGTCTCCGTGTGTGAGTCATAATGAGGCTGCTAATGTGGGCCTCTTATGAAACATGACAGCGCCTATTCTTATTATTTTACACAGGCCTCGTCCCGGACCTTTCAGGCATTCGATTCAGACCTCAAATCGGAACACAGGACGCATCAGAACAACGAGAACTAGAGCAAGAGAAAAGACAGAGGAGAGGAGGTGTTTTCCAGCGTGAAAAAAAAGGAGAGATGGCACGACATTCCCCGTTCTGATGTTTCCATGGCAACGGTGACATCAGCCGAAGGGGGTAGTGGTTGTTTGGGTGTCTTGTGTTTTATATAGTGCTGGTTTGGAGCTGATTTAGACCTGGTTTAGACCTGGTTTAGACCTGGTTTAGTCCATTCTTGTCCTGGTATTGTCCATTACTTTGGAGATGGTTTATTCCTGGTGGATCTGTCCTGGTTTAGATCTGGTTTATTCCTGGTTGGGATCTGGTTTAGTCCTGGTTTAATAATCCACCTCAAATATAGTCACTGTTTAAACCTGTTCTAGACCTGGTTTAGTCCATTTCTTTCCTGATTTTGTCCTCGTTTGATGTGGGTTTTTTTGTTTTTGTTTTTTCTGGGTCAGTCTTGGTCTAGTCTTTGTGAAGTCCTGGTTTGGTCCTAGATCAGTCCCATCAGTCTTGGATCAGTCTTAGATCCATCCTTGTTTAGTCCTGTTGTAGTCCTGTTTTACTTATGGTTTAGCCCAGGTTTAGTCCTGGTTTAGCCCTGGACCTGATTTAGTCCAAGTTTATCCCTGGTTTAGCTCTGGTTTAGTCCTGGTTTAGTTCTGGTTTAGTCTTGATTTAGCCCTCGTTCAGTCCTGTTTTAGTCCAGGTTTAGCCCTGGTTCATTCCTGATTTAGTCCTGGTTTTTCCCTGGTTTAGTCCAGGTTTAGTCCTGGTTTAGCGCTGGTTTAGTCCTGTTTTAGTCTTGCTTTAGTCTTGCTTTAACCCTGGCTTATCCCTGGTTTAGTCCTGGTTTATCCCCGGTTTAGTCCTGTTTTAGTCTTGCTTTAACCCTGGTTTAGCCCTGGTTCAGTCCTGGTTTAGTCCTGGTTTTTCCCTGGTTTAGTCCAGGTTTAGTCCTGGTTCAGCTCTGCTTTAGTCCTGTTTTAGTCTTGCTTTAACCCTGGCTTATCCCTGTTTTAGTCTTGCTTTAAGCCTGGTTTACTCCTGCTTTAGTCCTGCTTTAGTCCTGGTTCATCCCTGAGTTCCAGACCAGTTAAATCAATAGTGCTTATGGCCATATTTGCTGTACTAATAACTGCGTTGTGATGAAGATGGGAGCAGGACAGACCTGACGTGGTTGCTAGGCGCTCGGCTGCTGTTGCTAGGTGACGGCTGCCATGACGACGGGATGAAGCATGATGAGCAGAGGAGTCGGAATGGGACGGGTGGGAGGAGGGAGGGAGGGCGGTAAACAAAACATTCCAGTGCAGGAATGCTGAAGGTAGAGTGAAGACACGGTGTGGTTAGTTTGTTTTCTGGTGGTTCTGTTTCATCCAGGCCTTTCGAGGCGCTGTCCTTCTCAAGAACTGGAAACGATTCCGTCTTTCATCGCTCTATGATGAAGCTTTCCACTCCTCTGTCTGCATTTGCATCATTTTATTCATGTTCTTACATTGTTCCCTCATCAAAAACAGACTTGTATTTAGCTTCATTCACTCTTGCTTGATGAATCCAGTTCAGTCCTCTCCCTCTGTGCCTCAAAAAACACAATTTCCTAGTTGTGTGACGTCATAAGTCGAGCTCTGAGATCTTCTGTACTGTTTTTAAGTCCATAAATCATCACCAGACTCCTTCTGAGCATTTCTGTCTCAAATCAGTACATTATCTCTCCTTCGTAATTCCGTCTGCTGCCTGTAGTTGGAGCTCTAACTCCTAATTCTTGATGTGAGAAATGCCTGACTGATGGAAAGTAATGTGTGCTTTTCAATTTGAAGTTCTTGGTTGAAATATGAGATGTCAAAGTAAACGTGCAAGAGCATGTTTAAGGGTCAATAATGAAACTAATTATGCACAATATTTTTCCTTTAATATCCTACTTTAAAGCTACTATCTACTGATTTTAGTTTGATTACTTTACCTGAGAGATACACCAATCTGGCCTTTTTCAGTTCCAATAAAGATGACGGTTAGAGCTGGGAATCACACGTCCCTCACGATACATGGCTCACAATACAGTAATGTCATGATTCTGCAATACGTACAATAATCTATAATAATAATTGCACAGGATATGGGAGATACAAGACCCTCTTGCTGCGAGGCGAGAGGACTTAGCCAATCTGCCACCATGCCGCTTGCAGTCTGAATTAAGTTTGTTGACCTGGCAGCAGTGATGGACTTACCATTAGGCAACAGGCTACAGTTACCTTGGGCCCCCAACGTGAAGGGGCCCCCAATAAGATGCCTCCTAATACTCAGAGAAGCAAGGAAACAGCTGCAATTCTCTAAATATCACAGTAAAGTAGAGCAGTGTACTTTTAAGTAGGAAATTCAAAATGGAGGCAAAAGTAAAGTGCAACATAATGTGATTTCACTGGAGAAACTGGGATTAACCTCAGAATATCACAAAATATGAATAATTCTGATGATTTTGGAAAATGAAAAGCCTCAGACACATGTAAGTGACATCAGAGCTGCTTTAAACACATTTATTATTGTATTTTACATTATATTTTAGGAAATTATCATAAACTCATAAATCCAGATTTGGGTTTTACTGGAAAAATACTCACAGAAAAGTTGAGCCCACAATAATTGTTCAAGGTTTGTATGTAGAGATATATCAGATACTATTCCATAAATTAGATTCTTCTGAAGCTAAAACACAATTTTAAGGCTAGAAAAGTGTACTTTGTCCATCGTTTGTTATAGAAAAGCAAACTAATTGACCGTTCTACTCTGGAAATTCAAATATGTAGATTTTTTTTCAAGACAAACAACCAGTAGAATTTAGATCTAATGTGAGATAACTGTGAAAAAAATTTTACGGTCAACTTCATTTTGCCTCCAGTCGCCTCCATTGTGGAATTTTGATGACATCATATTTTAAAGAGTCTATAGTTTGAGATTGTCAGATGTTACTATTTATGGCATATAAAGTTAAATAGTGAAAACAAATATGACATTTTAAAATGACAAATTAATATCATGTATTTAAATCTGCAGAACATGTGTTAAAATGCACCAAAATACAGTTAATATGGTCAGATTTCTTAAATATTCTTCTGGGGAAGTGTCCCCAAACCCCCCTGTTTAAAGCTGTTTAGAACATGTAAGCTGTTGCACATATGAATTACAATTTTACAAGTTTTACAAAAGCACTTATCATCACAAATGTATTTCCCTGCCCGGTGACAATACCTAAAAAAACAAACAAAACAAAAACAACAAAAAACAAAAGCTTCCTTGATTGTTTCACGTGCTCCCATTGCTAAAGTGTCCAAAGAGTTTTAAAAAGACGGCAGACTAAAACATAATATAGTAACTAAGATTGGAAAATTTGAATCTGCTGTAGATGTTGTCTTCTCTTTAATATCCCACAATGCTTTGCCATTCATACAGGAAATGGACGATGTAAAAGCCACTTTGGCCCTGCACAAATTCTATTACAGTGACAATAATGCATATTATTTGATCAGATGAGTTTATAATCCAATAACTAGACTTGTAAATGTAAAAGTAAGTCTGAGATTAGAGATCTCACGGCCCGAGGTCCTGATGTAATAAAATGACAGACTGAGGGAATATAAAAGTCACATCCGGTAACTCTACTGGAAAAGCCATTAATGTCCACTATTTGATGGAACTTTAACCTTTAATGTTTGTATTTTTTAATTGTGTAGGTTCTCTCTTTTTTTTTTAGATCTGGTTAAGTTGTTTGGTCTTGCATGTGTATTAGTCCTGGTTTAGACCTCATGGTGTCCAAGTTTAGTTTTAGTTTAGTCTTTAGTGTAGACCTGGTTTAGTCCTGGCTTAATACTGGTCTCGATTAGTCCAAGACCAGGTGTAGTTTTAGTTTAGACCTTCCACTGACCTTGTGGTGTCATAGTTTAGAACCGATTTCGTTCTGGTTTTGTTTTAGCATAAAGCCGTTCTTGTCTAGACCTGGTTTGTCTTTGGTTAGTACTGATCTGAGTTAGTCCTAGATCAGGCGTAGTCTTTGTTTATACCAGGGCCTTTGAACTTACGGCCTGCGGGCCAGATCAGGCCCTCCAAACAACCTTATATGGACCGGCCCGCAGCCCATCTTCCAAATATAAAAGAATATATGTTTTCTATTGTTTACTGGTTGTTATATTGTTATTATTATTGAAACATTGTTAGGTACATTTTGTGTGACCTCAAACTGTCAAAAGTGCTGGTGAAAAAAAACTAGACTGGACAAAAATGTCATTGATTTTCCCTGAGGCTATGGAGTCCTAGAGTAGAATTGATTTATTCCTTCTTGATTAGTTGTAGTTTGGGCCATGTTTAATATGGACCTTGGTTTAGAGTTTTAGTTAGTTTAAAATGTATTTAGTCTTTGTCCAATCCATTTCATGCCCCGATTAAAGAGCGTTAAAGACAGGTTCTCATGTTTTTCAAATTATTACTTAGGTTGGTGTCATAATCCATGTGGAAAATATTTATTATAGTTTTATTAGTTAAGTTGCAGTTGTGAAGAATTACAGTTTAACCAAGCTTTTGACAAAAATAAAGGTGTTATCAGGTATTATTATTTGTCCTTTGTTTCCAATGTAAGTGGTGGACCAAAAGCCTTTTTCGTTCAAAGGTTGTTTGTTTTTAGACATTAAACACAACCTGGGAGCAAAGAACACATGTAGCACAGGACGTCCAACAAAGCAGAATCACAGCACATTCAAATCAATATAAAAGTCCCATGTAGTCCAAAGTCAAATTTACTTTAATATAATTGTTTAAAGACTCAGAATGGAATAGAATATTGAGCACGTGTGTGGTGATATCATGTTATTGTACGGTTTGCACAATCACAATTGGAAATCTTTCTGAATATAAACCACCGTGTGGTGCAGAAGATCACAGCTTTGTTTTTGTTTAAAGAAATGTTCACCATCTTCTCACCCTGGCATTATATGAACACACTCTCCAGCCGCTGCAGTGGGATCAGACTCTGTGTTGTGATTGATCAGCTGTGTGCTGCTGCTCTCTGATTGGTCCTCTAAGGCAGGGCTATTCAACTTCAGGCCTGGGGGCCAAATCAGGCTCTCCAAGGGTCATGACCAGGGCCTCAACACATCTTCCACAAATATAGAAAATATTTTGTCTTTTATTAGTGGTTTAGTCCTGGTTTAGACCTGGTTCAATCCTAGTTTAGTCCTGGTTTAGACCTGGTTCAGTCCTGGTTCAGACCTCGTTTAGGCCTGGTTGTTTATTTTTTGTTTGTTTTGTTTGTTTGTTTTTTTGGCTTTTCAGCGTTAATTTCTCTAGATTGTATATTGCGCTGGTGCCATCTGCTGGCTGGATGCACTCATTAAGTGTAATTCCATAGTGGCTGATAACACAGGTCATAGAATGAATAAGAAACTTTTTTTTTTTTAAACATGAGATGGCAAATTTAAGGCACTCAAGAGCATGTTTAAAGACTAACAGCAATATCAAAAATACAGAATATTTTTCCTGTAAAGTTATTGTTAGATGCATGAAGAAACCAAAGGGTGTATTCTCACATAACTAAATGAAAAAATAACAATAATAACCAAATTTGCTGAGATAAATAAATAATATACATAATCGTGTATTGTCTAGTATTGTCTGAGAAGGCTTGTACCTGGGGCCCAGAATTTGGTGCTATGGCCCTGAAACTTAATTTTGAGCTTATTTTAGTAATAATTTGTAAATAAGTAACAGAACTCGTTATAATTTTCCAATACATTGTAATTATCAAATGTATGAATCATGATTGTGTTGTGTTTTTGCTCTTTCTTGCAGGTTTATGAACAACCGCGTTCCTCCCCATAAGAGATACCAGCCCACAGAGTACGAGCATGCTGCCAACTGTGCCACCCATGCGGTACGAGCGCCTCACACCACCAAAACCACACCGCACACACCAACGGCAGCACCTCTCGCACAGTCTGAGGAGGCGCAGGGTACTCTGTGTGACGGCGACGTACTCCAGGGCTCTTCAGCTTTATTTGATTGATTTTTCAGATTTTTCTGAAGGTTCTGTCCTCGGGGCTAGAAATATCCATATCCAACGATTTGGAAATATATGAAACATGTAACACGAAAGGCTTTAATAACATCTGCAGAACTGAAGCAGGACTAAACCAGGACTAAACCAGGACTAAACCAGGATTAAACCAGGACTAAAGCAGGTCTAAACCAGGACTAAACCAGGATTAAACCGGGACTGAACCAGGACTAAAGCAGGTCTAAACCAGGACTAAACCAGGACTGAACCAGGACTGAACCAACACTAAAAAAGCAAAAACAATCTTGCCTATGTCTAAACCAGGTCTAAACAAAAACTAAACCAGGACTAAACCAGGACTAAACCAGCACTAAACCAGGACAAAACCAGAATTAAACTAGGACTAAACCAGGATTTAACCAGCACTAAACCAGGACAAAACCAGAATTAAACTAGGACTAAACCAGGATTTAACCAGAGCTAAACCAGGACTAAACTAGATCTAAACCAGATCTAAACTAAACCAGGACTAACCCAGGGCTAAACCAGAGCTAAACCAGATCTAAACCAGGACTAAACCAGGCCTAAACCAGGTCTAAACAAAAACTAAACCAGGACTAAACTACATCAAAAGCAGAACTAAACCAGCACTAAACCAGGACAAAACCAGAACTAAACAAGGACTAAACCAGGACTTAACCAGAGCTACACCAGGACTAAACTAGATCTAAACCAGATCTAAATCAGGACTAAACCAGGACTAACCCAGGGCTAAACCAGGACTAAACCAGGCCTAAACCAGGACTGAACCAGGTCTAAACCAGGCCTAAACCAGGCCTAAACCAGGACTAAACCAGATCTAAACCAGGTCTAAACCAATAACAAGAGAATAGATAAAATATTTGTTATATTTTTTGAAGAGGGTTATTGAACTTAACCCTGTCATACAGTTTTGGAGACTTTTGCCTCAAGGCTGAATATATTGAGTTGAATTTGGCTAAACAAATAGGGTATTTACTGGGAAAAAAGAGTTACATTTCAAGTGATTCATACTTATTTGAGAAATCTTTACTCTCCTGGGGACAAGACACCATTGCTCTGAACATCCCTGTTTCCCCTATCCCCCAGACACGCCCTCTGCCACGTACTTTTTTCCTGTGATATGTATAGGATTCAATGTCGTCATTTTGGCACAGTGTTTCTGCTCTCTCTCATGAGCTGCAGCTCTCTATAGTAGGGGCCGGCAGCATGTTTAGGCCGAATGGAGCTTTGTTGTGGTGACAAGTAAAGGGGCAATTTTCAACCAGACGTCAGCAGACTAGTTATTGTTTCAGATCAACATTGAGACGTGCAGCCGTCTTTTTTCCGTTGTATTAGTTACATGGAGCAGGTGAGCTCAGCAGCAAAGTTCAACACAGACTACAAGTCCATTTTCAGGCCGCCCAGACATTTTACACAAATCAATCTACTTTATGTACTTTTAGCAGCCTGACTTTTCCCTCGTTCCTGCCAAACTGGAAGTGCCATTACGTGTGAAGTGCAGATCTGTAGCAAAAGCAGCAGGGTGGGCGGGGCGGGGAAAAGACGAACATCATTTAGTGTTATAACTATCAGAGCCTTCTATAACTGCTATACAACAGTGTTTACTTAAGCTGCAGCAGAACATCTCAGTTATTCTTAAATATTAATTTCTTAATGTCCTTATTCCTTTGGCAGTGCCTGGGAGTTAGTACAGTATTCTTAGCCCTTCCCACAATAAATACATTCATATTGTTCATTGATACTGTGCTAACATTACTTGCCATGAGATTTGGGTGTTGTACGTCCTTCATTTTTTTGTCACAGAATAGTATGTTCAAAGTGTGAGACAATCTTACTTGAATGTTTCTTCTTTTTCTCTACCTTCATTGCTTATGTTTGAAGTTTGGAACGGTTCTGTCCGTGTGTTTCAGTTGTGGATAATCCCGAGTCTCCTGGGCAGCTCGGTGCTTCACTTCCTGTCCGAGGGCCAATGGGAGCGCGTGTCGGCCTGGCTGTATGGAGCCGGCCTCAGCTCGCTCTTCATCATCTCCACCCTGTTCCACACCGTGTCGTGGAAGAAGAGCCACCTCCGGTAACGCCTGGCACACAACACTCATGACAATCACCATTTTAGCAGAGATATTTTCTCCTAGAAGGGTTCAAAAATGTGGAAAAGCTGCTACAATCTGTTACAATATTTGATATTTGTTTGTAGCAGACATCCAAAAAAAGAAAACAAGTTAACCATTGTTGAAAACCAGATGAACAACATCGAACTGCAGCTACTGGGGAAATGCAGACTTTGGGATCACTGTACATTTCTGAGTCTATTTGTAGAGCAAAATAATTGTGAGTTGAAGTGTCCTTTATCACCAACTGCCGTTCAAAAACAAGCTAGCAAAACTCTGCACAGTCAGAGTAACTACTTTCAGCTTACATTTTACCATATAAAGTTAATTTGAGCTAAACAAAAGCTCCACGGATAAAAATTAGGCCAAAAAGAGCAAAGAAACACATTTTATCGGTTGTGCTGCCTATAATTCCAATAAAAGAAGGTAGGGGTCATGCAGAGACATTCTTTTATTTGAAAAATGCTCCTAAACATTCCAACTGAGTGGCACTGAGTGGCTGAAATATGCGCAGCACAACAGATAAAATATGTTTCTCTGCTTTTGTTTTGCTTCATAACGTAAAAGGTAAACTGAAATTAGTTTCTCAGTTGATGCTCGACTGTGCAGAGTTTAGCTAGCTTGTTTGCTAACAGCATTTAAAGATTTAGGGCATTTTAGCGACCAACACTATTTCAAAAACATGTTATTGAAGGAGAGAGATTATGAATTAATTTTGGATTCCTTTTTTAGTTTTAAGTAAACTAGACTGAAAATTATTCAAAATATTTTGCCTCATCTTTTTGACTTAAAACTTTAATAAACAGTTTTTTAAGTTGGATATATAAATAAAAAAAATCCTTCCAGTACAAAATTGTACAGTTTGGTGTAGGATCTACTTTAAGGCTGATCTTTATGTCTTGAGGGAGAAAAATACATTTTAAGAAAACGTCCTTTGAAGTTACAATGTCCCAGAGAAATCTATGGATGAAGTGGATTCAATGGAAGAATAAAACATCTTTAGGAGCAGATTGGACAAGTTTGTTGTTTCCACATGAAAGTCGATATATTGAGAGAGCAAAATGACCAAAAAACTAAAACAATGAAAAAAAACAAAACTTTTCCCTGTAGTGTCTTGCCAGAGTCTGTGTCAGAGATAAATATAGGGCTGCAACAAGTTAAACGATTAATCACAACTAATTGATTATAGAAATGGTTGTCAACTAATTAAATAATCGAGTAATCGTTAACTGGTCTATGCACAGACTCCAAAACATTCTATGTGCTGAAAGAAGAGCTTTTATTACTTAGACAGAGCAGGAATGACACAAAAACACACAGGAAACATGTCAGTTGTGTGTTTTTGATTCAAATCCTCGTTCATCTATAAATATTCTCCACCAGGACGTCGTCAAACGCCTCCACTTCAGCTTTGTCTGGGTAAAATTGAGTAAAATTCTCATTCAAGGGTCTTTTGCGTTCCAAACTTCGAATCAATCAATCGAAGGAATAATCGTTAGACTAATCGATAACCAAAATAATCGTTAGTTGCAGCTCTAGATAAATGTGAGTGTGGCTGCAGTGTTCTGGTGCTAGTTTTCTTTTTGTTGATGTCAGGTACAAACTAAATACTAAGCAGAGTTGTAGACTTTGTAGACAGTAGCACATTTTTTCACATTTTAGTCATGTTTTGAGCTCTTACAGGAGAAAATATCACTCCCCATTGACTCTCGTGCGTTATTATCAATCACTTCCAAAAACCAGAATGTGCCTAACCTCTGAACCACACGCGCCATGTTCTGTTCCAAAGCCTGTTCTGACACTTGTTGTGTGCTGTTTATGCGGCTCAGGTCTGTGGAGCAGTGCTTCCATATGTGTGACAGGATGGTCATCTACTTCTTCATCGCAGCCTCCTACGCCCCCTGGTGAGAACTGCACGCCACACATCAACACTCAGACACTAATCAATACCAAAATGACTAGGACAAATTTTCCTGGATAGTCTTTGAAGGATTTTGCTCTATGTAGGTCTGGGTGATTTGGTGATAAAAGTGGAATCATGAGCTGGTCCCTGTGACAATCTGCTATTTTTGTGAAATTGTTGTATCGTGATTGACTGTTTGTGTCTTTAATGCAGCTGTCTGTTCAAACATGCTTTTTCTCCTGTTGTTTAGCCTCTGAAGCCTCTGAGCAGATGACTTTATTTACCTCTTAAAGGCCAGAGCTGCACAATTAAACCAAATCCACACAAAATCGCAATTTTAATGAATGCAATTAGCAAATCACAAAGAATGCAGATTTGGAAGTGCAATAATTTCTTCCAAACAACAAAATGTCTTGCTTTGATTTGAATAAAAACTGCTCACACTGTAGTTTGGATTTGTACAAACATGTTCTTAGACAAGCAACAACAACAAAAAAGCGATAAAAATGCGTTCAAAAGTGAAAAAAGAAAACGCGGCTACAAACAACAAACACAACTCAATGCCCCAAAACTAAAAGCGACAAAAACATGACTAAAAGTGACAAAGACGCGCTTAAATGTGTCAAACACAAGAAAAACACGATTAAAAAATCATGTTTAAAATGTGAATTTGAACAGCATCCTATCATTAAAACATAAATCTCCAATCTAATCACAATCGCACTGGTCAGAAAAATCACAATTAGATATTTTTCTTAAATCATGCAGCTCTATTCAAGGCAATAGAAAAATATGAACACAAATTGTGAACAAAAGTGTAAAAAAATCCTCTTATACCCTTTATTTTCTAGCTTTTTTGTAGCATTTTTCTTTCTAAACAATATTCAATATTCAAATTTAGTTTTCCTTCAAACCAACATTCACACATTATTTCAATGTTGATATTTTGCCCACCTCTAATGACCACATGATATTATTAAATAAATGATGTTATAGTTGTGTTTTGAATCAACATTGTGGCATCAAAATCAGGCATCGCAATCAAGCAAGACTTTTAAGTATCGTGACAACCCAAAAAGAAGAATTACAAAAACAATTGGTTGAGGTTAAAATGAGTGTTTGTAGTCAATTCAAGTTAAAAGAATGTAGTGATAAACCCATGAGAAGTGTGACTGACGTGGAGGTGTGTGTGCCAGGCTGAACCTGCGTGAGCTGGGGCCCTGGGCCTGTCACATGCGCTGGCTCGTCTGGGTCATGGCCTCCTTCGGGACCACATATGTCTTCTTCTTCCATGAGAGGTAAGCCATGACTGGAGCCTATGTCCTCATACAGTCTATTCAGTTTACCACATGTTCATTTACACATAGCCAGCGTGACAGAGCATTGTGGGACGGGGAACAAACAAAGGGAACAGTCAGAGCTGTCTGGATGGATTCACAGAACTGCAGTTACATGTACATTATATTTCACATGAATAAAGATCATTGTTCCTGACAGCCCAAGGCTATAATCCTGTCACATTTGAATAAATATTCATGTCACGTTTTTCTTAAACAAAGACATAACAAAATCATAAAAACAATAATAATAAAAACACACTTGTACTTTGTGTGCGTGTGCGTGTGCGTGTGTGTGCGTGTGTGTGCGTGTGTGTGCGTGTGCGTTTAGGTACAAGCTGATGGAGCTGATCTGCTACACGGTGATGGGGGTGTTCCCGGCCCTGGTCATCCTCTCCATGGTGAGCTCCTCTTTAGACACGTTCAGGTGCATCAGACGTGATCTTTAATATATTGTGTTCATACTTTTAGCTTCCTGTTTTATGCAGTATCAGAGGACTTATTCTAAAGATGTGTGGCTTCTGTCATTTTCTTTGTCCAGGAACAAAGGAAAGGACCTTAATAGGAGTATTTGACCAGGAATAGAATTTGTCCCAGGGGTTCTTAGAAAAAAGGTTCAAACTAGATTGAGTAAATTTTAATGAAGGGATGGCATATTCATTGTTTCTATAAAGTGTTCTATGTCATTCTTATTGACCACCACAGAGCAGTGCTGAAAGCACTGATGATTCCCTGCGCACAAAGGAAATCATCAGCACCGCTCTCTAGTGCTCATCCGGGATTCATAGAACCATGGTTACATTATAATTTTGGTTTTACTGCTTCACTGCTCTATGACATCTTTATTAAGTAGACAATAATTATATTATGCTGTAGCTTCTCAGGTAAGAGACGGTTGTTTGGGTCGTCTGTGCATCCACAAGATAAATCCAACTCTTCTGAATAAGACGGACGGTCTGACCCTCGGTGTGTTGTGTCCCCAGCCGGAGCAGTCGGGCCTGTACGAGCTGCTGATGGGCGGAGCCTGCTACTGCCTGGGCATGGTCTTCTTCAAGAGCGACGGCATCGTCCCGTTCGCCCACGCCATCTGGCACCTCTTCGTTGCCATGGGAGCCGCCGTGCACTACTACGCCATATGGAAGTACCTGTACGCCCCCCCAGCCAATCAGGTGCACACGTCCAGATGACATCGCTGACCAGGAAGTGACCCAGTGTTGAGGGAGGCTAGCGACAAACGTGCTCATTTTACACACTTGCCATGTTATTGACATCTTGGTATGGGTTTGGCAATTTTTATGTTGCAATTTGAGATGAGATATGATCTACTTATTTAATACAGAAAGTATGAGGATTCCACATTCATTTCTTTTTTCAAGAGCAATATGTTAAAATGTATGAACACAGTCAGAACATATCAATCTAATAATACACCTAAAGTAGTTTAAACTTAAAGCCCCACCATGTAACTTTTTGGCCAAAAAAGTAGCCAAGCAGACATCTCATGTCAGATGTTTTTATCACACTTGAAAAACATGGATCCTTATGGTGAGCGGGCTTGCATCTCCACAAACCTGACTTGTATTTAGCCTGGAGGAGCCTTCAACCATTAGACACAAAATTGTCTATCTCTGCCCGTTGCTCAAACTTGATCAGTTGCTAACCTGAATGTTCCTTCATATACAATTGAACCCTCATATTAAAGTGTATAACATGTTTATTTTATGATATTCATGTCACTTATCCGCTCTCCTCACCATATCATGTAAAAGAGGATGTTTAGAGTGACTAGATTCTTACCAGAAGCACAACATCAAAAATCTCTTGACTCAACAACTAAGTCAGTTAGCCTTTAGCTCAGAGGCCAGTTTTACAGGCTAAATATTATATACACTCAACAGTGACTTTTAACAAGGCTTTGACCTAAATGTGGCCAATGGGTACCAGCCCAAACTCTCTGTATTATTTATAATTAAATTTATTTAAATTTAATTAAATAACGACTACAGGAAAAAATACAGGTGACCGCTCTGGAGTCCCTCAAATCTTATTGGACAATAGCCGATTTGCTAAGTGATTGATTGCAAAAGCATCTACCTATTCATGTCAATGCCACCTGCCTGTTTCCATGGAAATGTTACTTTGACTTTAATATTCCAAAAAACCTAAGAGAACGCTTTGTTGTATGGTTTGTTTGTTAAGTGGCATCATGCAGGTGACGTATCCCTCTGGAGCCAACAAAATTACCTACTCCATAACCCAAGATGTCTTATCGTTTAGAATTTATTTCAGTCTTTATTTTCACTTGGCTTCTATAAGCATAGACCATACTATTTATACACTGGGACACTAGATTTTCATTTAATGTGATTCCATTTGACTCTATGTCTATGTTGTTGCTGCTTTTAATGTTAATAATATTCAGGGGACAGTTATCAATGATTACATATTACATTATTGTGGTGCATATTCACTATATTACAGACTATTGTGTCTAAGAAATCTGTTTACAATTCAATCATTATTAATATCTATTGCTTAGAAGTCATTCAAAGTTATATTTATTGATATCGTCAAAGTTTGATATTTATTTTTAATATATCGAAGTACTAGATGGATGAATTATCTTCTCTAGTCCGGCTCTCTACAGTATACGGATAATTCTTTTGTGTTCATGAAGCACGTAGATTTAAGTTTTCTCTGTAGGTTGTAAGACAATTAAATATGATGATTGTTATGGTCACTTTTTTAGAGACAAGATTCTTAAAGGTGCACTATGTAACTTTTCTGGTTGAAGGATTGCCATCTGATTGTCTCTTGTGCGATGTCATTTCTTTGCCAATTGGGCCGCAACAATGAATCGGACTAATTGTGACTAGTCTACTATTAAACTAATTGTGTTTTGAAAATCAAAATTATACAGACTATACAGACTCCGAGAAGCCCCTCAGTCGTCCAGGTAGGTTCTACAGCAAAAGGAAGTTGCATGTTTTCAACTGGACAAAAGTGTTAATAGTGAAGACGTTTCATCACTCATCCAAGTAGCTTCTTCAGTTCATCTGACAGAGAACTGGTGAGTGCCTAATAACAGATACAAGGGGCAACGCGTCACATTAGGGCGTGGTCTGTCGTGGGGGAAACTCTATTGAGTCAATAGGAAATTCAACTTTTTCCCACTTTGAATACATTTCTTGGAATTATGTGTCTTTTAAGCACAACTACTACTTCATGTCGTGAAGTCACAACTGAGACTTACGCCTAGTGTACACTGAGTCCGGTCTGGTCGCGGTCCAGGACCCGCCCGGGTCACTTGCAGATTGCCTATCACACCAGCTCCGGGACGCTGCGGTGCGTTTTTGACAAAAAGCCACGTAGATTCACGTGGTTTCGCGCGAGAGCACTCGTCAAATGACATGAGGCAACAGACCGCTGCGGCGTCCGGCAAAAATAGACTTCTTGCGGATTCTTTCCGCAGACCCGCGCGGCTGCCGGACCAGCAGCCGGAGAGCTCGGAGGTCGGTGTGACAGCAAGCATTGATTTTAAGCATTTACTAAGTCTTGCAGGACCCACACAGGACCCACGCGGGTCCCGAACCGGGCCCGCACCGGAGTCAGTGTGCATCAGGCGTTAAAGTGCATATAATCTGTTTTTATGATTTTCTAATTTTGACTTTATTAAGTGTATTAAACATTCTTGTAAATATAAATGATAGTTTTACACCAGTCAGGTCGCTATTTGTGGAGAAAAGTAATTTACACAAAAGAAACACATGTTTTGACCCTTTAAACATTGATTCAACAAAATAAAGGTGTCACATGTATTTTTCTTTGTCAAATGAAAAAAATCTGTGACATTAAACTTTTGGTGCACTGTACAGGAAGGTTTCTTGGTAATTTCCTGGTGTGATGTCATCATTTACAACCAGGAAGGAAACTTAAAAACCTAAAAAAAATCTGAACTAGGAGACTAGGAGCAGAATTTTAAATATATTTATCTTAATTGCATTTTAGTTAAATGAGTCATCCAACCTGTCAGAGGCACTTCAACAGATGTTGATGATCTGGTGTTACCTCAGAAAAGTAAACGGATTGTCCTGTAGTTTTTAAAATACAGCTCATGGTGCTAGCATCATGATAGCATTTAGCTCGCAGCTAATGTTAGCATTGTTGGATAACTCTACAATTTTGGATCGTTCCACCAATGTATTCTTTTCCGTGTCTTCGTGTCTGTGTTTGCTCTTAGTTGTTGAACAGTGGCTGATAGGGAGGGTGGTTCTTCTCCATTAAAATGAATGGATTGTTTCCCCCACAGAGCACCATTTGTGGGCTTTCCCTCAGATGCCGACTGTATCTTTTTCTGTCTAAAAGGAGCAGATAACTACACTGAAATCAACACAAACGGGTTAGTTCACAGTGAATTATTGTAGAGTGTAGACGTTTCACCACTCATCCAAGTAGCTTATCAAGACAGGCAGAGGTCCTTCAATTCTCAGAGGAAGTGAAGAAGCTACTTGGATGAGTTCCAAAACATCTTCACCCTTAAAACATTTGTCCAGTTGACCTAACAAAATTTGCTGTAAAAATGAATAAACAATTTATGATTTTTACCGACAAAACACTTTCCTAAATATTCTCTATCTAGAAGCCTGTTATGTGTTAGTTGCAGCCCTATTTATTTGGAATGTTCCACAAAATGGCATTTAACTGATCTATCTCCATGGCAACAAACAGGTGCTGCCACTTGGCCAAGTTACTGGTCAGATCTGTGGAGAGGCGACCCTGTTCACAGCAGTGTTTTTCAAGGTATTTTTGAGCAATAAAATCATCTGTAATGAAATAAATGCAAGGTTGGTAAGTGTAATGCCATACAGTGGAACATTCCAGGCGAGGCATTAACATCTCAAGCAGCTGATGGACCCGCCATTAGAAAAGTTACAAACGCGCCTTTAAAATGCTGTATAGACTATGTTTTATGACTGAATTTACATTTAGGATCTGTGCTATTTCTACAGTTGATGTTCTTAAATACTTCTAGTTTGCAGTGTTGTTGAAGCCATTGCCTTTGTAAACGAATTGTGCCACACCTTTTCACATTCTGAAAGATTCAACACTGCCATTCACCACTGCCACAGCCGACAGCACACCACTACCAATGGGGGAAAGTATGATTTAACGTTGCGTTCGTTTGGAGGCATCTCAGGTGTGGCTATGAGCTAACGGAGCCTACGAATCCAAAGTCAATGTTTACAAGTGAACGCCGTAATGAGTATGTTTACTGTTGGGGAATTCAGAAGATATGTGGATTAAAATTACTAGGAACAATTCAAATTATTTTGTGCAATATTATTTCAGTAGCTTTGAATTAAAGGAGCTGTACTTGATTTTGTCCTAAAAACGTGAAAAAAATCCTAGCATCCTAATTATTCACCACAGCGAGTTAATAAGCGCTTTTCACAACTTTTAGAGACCAGAGAGGAGTTTTGCCGTCATGGTAAAGCTAACGAGTAGCAGCATGCGTTTCAACGTTCAACAGCACACTTCCTGGTTTTTGGAGGATAAAATGCATCATTTGTTGTGGTTAGTTAATCTGTCCCAGCATAAAGTTAACCAAATTAACTGTTCCTAAACCTAACCCTAACCTTACCCTAATTGTGAAAAGATATTCTAAAAAATAAACATTTGCCAACATGCAAAGAGTTGTGTGGCAGAACTGGGTTGTGAAACATCTAAGTGGACAAAGCGCTTGCAGACAGCACACAGTGGTGTCACTTTGACCCTAAAGCTACTTTAGATTAGATTAGATTAGATAGCTCCTTTAAGTGACAAACTTTAGAGCTCGTCTGTTTACCGCTGGTCAGTGAAAACGCTGTGGCTCAGGTGAGAGACACGAGAACAGACAGACAAAAGGAGCGAGAGAGCAGGGGGAGACAGAAGGTCACCAGGCCTGTTCACACCCATTGGAGGAGAGCAGAAACCACTGAAAAGGTCATGTGCGTGCATGGATGTGCAGGGGTGTGCATGGATGTGCAGGGGTGTGCATGGATGTGCATGGATGTGCAGGGGTGTGCATGGATGTGCATAGATGTGCATAGATGTGCATGAATGTGCATAGATGTGCAGAGGTGTGCATGAATGTGCATAGATGTGCAGAGGTGTGCATGGATGTGCAGGGGTGTGCATGGATGTGCAAGGGTGTGCATGGGTGTGCATGGATGTGCAGGGGTGTGCATGGATGTGCAAGGGTGTGCATGGATGTGCAAGGGTGTGTATGTGTGAGGAGGTGCATGCGTAGTGTTCAGAGCTTGAACACAATTCTGGCCCTGCCAGTTCTATCACGGCCCAACCAAAATTTGAATCCTGGCACCCCCACTGCTCTGTACTGTGGCAAAACTAATTTTGCCCACATCCCTGGACAAACTACTCAAATTAAGTACTATTTGTGTGTGTGTTAAAGTTTAATTTTTGTTCATGTTATAAAGTAAAATCTGTTTTGCTCCTGCACAAATACAGTATATTGTAAAAGCAGCTCTTGGGAGGAAAATGTCTCATAGTCCAGTCTCATAGAGTGTTCTTTTCTCTGTGCCATTATCATGCTAATGTTTGTTAGCTTTAACATGTCTGTAAACTCTTTACTGAAAGTAAAAAGTAGTACATGCCCAAGTAAAAAGTGCCTACATAACCATCTGTGAATAATTAAGATGCGCAGAATGCATAAGACAAGTGAAGTGAGAAGTTTTTAAGACTGTAAAAATCAGGTACAGCACCTTTAAGTTATCTCAAAATTACCTTTTGCAGCGATTGTCAAATATACTTTCAAAGACAGTATGGGTCGGGATTGAATGCTACCAACAAAATTCCGCCCACTTTTATCTTAGAAGCATTGTATAATTCTAACTACAACATCATTAAGACAGAATCAGTGCAGAGTTTAAAGTTGAGATGAAGAGGTCTGCAGTACTGTTGGATGCCACCAAATCAAGGGTACCATTCTAAACCAGTGCCAGGACACACTGTGACGAGGACCGCGGGAGAAAAGTGCCACATTTTCTATAGAGTATTAATGCATGAGAACTTAAAAAACAAAAAAACAAAACAGCATCTGAACTTTAATCTAGTTCTTTCCCATTTATATAATAGCCAAATTATCTATTCTTTTGCACATTATTCATACAGTATGTTTACACTGCCCACCACTGCCACTTTGCTCCTTTAATGGTGCAATACAAAAAGATACAATTTTATTCATTTTAGTTTGGGTTATCTGTGTATTTTAATATTTATTGTGTCATAAAAATGTTTAAGATGCAGCTTGATTAAAAATTAGAAAGTTTGACATGTACTGAAAGAACTGCACTGGCTCCAGCTGGTGATAACGAAATATCACAATGCCAGATTTTAGTTTTTGGGATACTATTTTAGGAATGTTTCTTTCATTTGCTTACACAATTCCCTGTTTTATTTATTGTTAATTGTTTGTGTACATTAAAAGTCAAAATTGGTGCTTGTAAAGTTGTAAATAATTGGTTGGTTTGTGTTTTTATTTTTCAAAATTGTACTTTCATTGACCAAAAACAAAAGTATTTTCCCTATTTATTTCTTTTTTTTTCATTACAGCTGGAGCCAGTTCTCGTGTCCATCTTTTCTATGCTATACATAATCTATAAACAGTATTATTCTCATGTATTTCTAGTTTTCTTCGGAGGTCTCGTGCCTGTGGTGCTTGTGCTGTGATAAGCCAGTATCATGCCAACAGTACTTTTCTATTGTAAAAGGAATAATAAAGCCTTTTCATGCACTTTTGTCTGATTCTTTGCTCAAACATCTCAATAGGTTGTAGAATTTGATGTAATATCATTAAAATTTAGAATGAGGGGCGTGTAACTCCATGAGACTTTACTGTTTTAAAAAGAAATATCCACACAAATGAACTGCAAGCCTAGAACCTAAATTAAACTTTAACGTTAATCTCATACTTTATGTCTTTGGGGCTGGATCGGCACCACTTTCTGAAGTTCTAGTGAGAAATATAGAAGACTTTAAACTTTACCAGTTTTTGTTTGATGTGGAAAAGTCCAGTAGTTACAGAGATGTTTACCTTAACCTTAACTAATGTCAACAAATCTGCAATCTCACAGTTGTACAAAAATACCATTTAAATACCAAGAAGTAAAATTTGTGGTAACCTGTTTTCAGGGGCTGGTGTCCCCAAGGCCCAGAGCACGGAAGGGCCCTCAAAAGCATGTGATGTGTGTGTGTGTGTGTGTGTGTGTGTGTTTTCTCAGTTTCATTTTCCTATGCTTCAATCTATTTTTGTTTTAATAAAATGCACTGTGTTTGAGTAAAGTCCTTTAGAGACTAAATACAAATTATACATCACATCTGAGGGCCCCATCAGCCCTTTAAAAGAAGAGAAAAATCGTTGTTCACATAATAATAATAATTTATTATTTATTAAATTTTATTATTATTATTATTTGTTAAATTTATAATAATTTAACAAAAAAAAACGGGTGATTATAAGCAGTTATTATTGCCGTTTGTGTATTTTCTTATAGTAATAGTGAGCTGAATCTAGTCTTGTTATTACAAATTCAAATAGTACTGTCTCATAATATAAGCTGGTAGCTACACAGGATGTCGATAAATTACCAAGCTGTCGTTATTGTTGCTATATATTCCTGCAATATGAAAAAATATCATAATAATTTTACCTATATTAATGTATAATGTATTCGTTTACAAACTTTAACTATTTTATTATTATGCTGATAATTATTCCTGATATTTTAACGAAAATATAGCTGAAAAACAGCAGGACACCGTACAGCTGCTATACCACCACTGACCAGCAGCCGGAGACATTTCCCCGCCTCCCCCCGCTGTGTGGCAGTCAGACCACGGTCAGACAGCAGCAGGTGCGCCTCCTCATCCGAAACTCTCCGAAGGTACCAACCAGCCAGCAGCGCCACGGCTTCGGCTCTTTCCGCCACCGCTCGGCTCCCCAACGCTGAGGAACCGCCGCTGCTGCTGTGTGTGTGTGCGTGGGAATGCGGTGGCTGCTGCTGACTGTGCTGCCGAAGCCCGAAGGCGGTAGGTAGGGCACGGCACGGCACGGCACGGCGCGGCTGCACACGAGGAAACCGGAGCTGTCTGTCTGGGCTCCTGTCCAAGTTAACGAGCTGTTTTTTTTAGGGATGTGGGTCAGGCTTTCGGACGGAGCGCAGCAGCTGGGTGTTTCCCCCCGGTACTGGAGATTTTCTTGGGTATGAGCGAGCGCAAGGATTCCCCATCAGCAGCAGCAGCAGCAGCAGAAGCAGCAGCAGCAGTACCATGGAGCAACGCAGTGCAGGCAGCGTGAGTTGAGCACACACGCAGCCCGCACGAACCCCCCGGGACTGGGCTTGTCACTTGGAACTTTCCTCCTGCCAGCCAGCTACCTACCAATTACCTTTATTTACAGGTAGACTGACCGCAGCGTGCAACTAACTCGACAGAAATGACGTTTTTGGTTGTGTTTACCTTGGGATATGTTTGAAAACGGGTTCTGAATCAATATTTTTGGCAATTTATGGCGATAATTAGCATTTCTGAGCGCGGCTGTTGCCTGTTAGCTAACGGTGCAGCCTGCGCGGATTAATTTCTTGAGAATGTTCGGCCGCCTTTTGTTGCTACGGCGGTTGCTACGGACGACCGCACGAGCCAGGAGAAGTCGTAAACAGCGCGCGCCGTTAGCCCTGCTCTGGTTTAGACCGGGTTTAGTCCAGGTGTAGACCAAGTTTAGTTAGTCCTGAAGTTGTCCTAGTTTAGACCAGGTGTAGTCCTAGTTTAGGCTTGATTTAGTCCTATTTTAGTGTAGTTTTAGTTTAGTTCTGGTGTAGTTCTATTGGTGTAGTCCTAGTTTAGACCTGATGTAGTCCTAGTTTAGTGCTGTTATAGTTCTAGTTTAGACCTGATGTAGTCCTAGTTTAGACCTGTTGTAGTCCTAGTTTAGTACTGTTATAGTTGTAGTTTAGATCTGTTATAGTCCTAGTTTAGGCTTGATGTAGTCCTAGTTTAGACCTAATGTAGTCCTAGTTTAGTGCTGTTATAGTTCTAGTTTAGACCTGATGTAGTCCTAGTTTAGACCTGTTGTAGTCCTAGTTTAGTACTGTTATAGTTGTAGTTTAGATCTGTTATAGTCCTAGTTTAGGCTTGATGTAGTCCTAGTTTAGACCTAATGTAGTCCTAGTTTAGTGCTGTTATAGTTCTAGTTTAGACCTGTTGTAGTCCTAGTTTAGTACTGTTATAGTTGTAGTTTAGATCTGTTATAGTCCTAGTTTAGGCTTGATGTAGTCCTAGTTTAGACCTAATGTAGTCCTAGTTTAGTGCTGTTATAGTTCTAGTTTAGACCTGATGTAGTCCTAGTTTAGTGCTGTTATAGTTCTAGTTTAGACCTGATGTAGTCCTAGTTTAGTGCTGTTATAGTCCTAGTTTAGACCTAATGTAGTCCTAGTTTAGTGCTGTTATAGTTCTAGTTTAGACCTGATGTAGTCCTAGTTTAGTGCTGTTATAGTTCTAGTTTAGACCTGATGTAGTCCTAGTTTAGACCTGATATAGTCCTAGTTTATACCCGATGTAGTCCTAGTTCTGTTATAGTTCTAGTTTAGGCCTGATGTAGTCCTAGTTTAGACCTGATGTAGTCCTAGTTTAGACCAAATGTAGTTTTAATTTAGTGCTGTTATAGTTCTAATTTAGACCTAATGTAGTCTTAGTTTAGATCTGATGTAGCTCTAGTTTAGACCTAATGTAGTTCTTGTTTAATGCTGTTATAGTTCTAATTTAGACCTAACGTAGTCCTAGTTTAGTGCTGTTATAGTTTTTGTTTAGACCTGATGTAATCTTAGTTTAGACCTAATGTAGTCTTAGTTTAGATCTAATGTAGTCCTAGTTTAATGCTGCTATAATTCTAGTTTAGACCTGGTGTAGCCCAAGTTTAGTTCTGGTTTAATGCTCCTTTAGACCTGGTGTAGTCTTAATTTAGACCTGTTGCAGTCCTGGTTCAGTCCTATTATTTCTGATGTCGTCCTGATTTAATACTGATTTAGGGCGATTGTAGTCCTGATTAAGTCTTGGTTTAGTTCTGCTTTAGTCCATTTTGTTCTCCAGATTTTAACTTAGTTTGTGTTGGTTTATGCTGATTGAGATTTGTTGAGTCCTCTTTTAGTCTTGGTTTAGTCCTCACGTTTCCACAATAAACTATTGAAGACCTAAACAAATCTATTTCTTCTTTATTGAAAAAAGAAGACAATATTAAACATTCAAAAACAGATAGATGTATTTAAAACTTAATCACAAAACAATCTGCTGCTTCATTGAAAATATGCTATAGGTCCGTATTTGTCCTGCCTTTAGACTGACTTACATTTACTTTAGTCAGTTGCAGTGTCAGGAGTAGTGTGGTAGAAACGAGCATCGGCAGAAATGCATCATGGTTCATGTAGGCCAGGGGTTCCCAAAGTTTTGAGGCCAGATCCCCCAAAATAACTATACAACTGACCCTGGGCCCCCACTGCACAATTAAATTAATGCTGGTAATAAATTAAACAAGGAAAATGTGTACAATCAGTAGTTATTGTATTATTTTACTTCATTTCACCAAATTATACTGTTGTCACTTTAAAAATAGATAAAATACAGTGCCATCTTTAAAAATATAGATCTCGACTCCCCGGCTCATGTCTCATGACCCCCCACTTTGGAAACCACTGCTGTAGGCAACAAAAATAGACCAGTGACTAGGGCTTACAGAATGAAAATGACAAAAATGTAATTCCACATAATAGATCTGAGTATGATTTGAATATTTTTGATGTGCTGTTTTTTAAAAAGGAAGTACAATATGCTGCACGTTGTGCTAAATAGCTTTATTGTTATAACCTGTTTGGGTTTTTGTTATGCTTGTGCACTGTATAAACAAAAAATCTGACACTGTGACATGCATCTAAAATAAAGTCTGCAATGTTGCAAAGAAAAAAATTGTTGAAAAAGCCTTGGAAATTTTAGCAAACGTTTTACTGTATAACAAACGTCAATGTCACAATTACTAGCTGCACTTACTAATATTTTGGCAACTTTTTAATAACAATTTAAAATAAACAAAAACACATATCAATTTATTTTCGTATAACCATTATATTATAACTAAATTGTGAACCCATCTTTAACATTTAAGCCACATTACATTTTCACCCTAAAGTAAGAAGCATCATTGTGAAACTTGCCAGAGTTGTAATTTAGCCAAATATTGCACAGTCCTTCAGTCCTTCGGTTCATATATGTGCACACAGGAGGGGTTGTTGCTTCCAAGATCGAGTTAACCACGGCCAAGTAGCCAGATTAACGTGGATTAAGGGGCTTTTTAAATAGTCACGTTATCCCAGCAGCGCTAGCACAGTCAGCTAGCCCACAACAACATTCTTTAAGGCTTGTGTCCAAATATTTACTTCACTGAATAATACTGAACGAGTGATAGCGAGAGGTCAAGTCAAATTACATTAGGGAGCGTGTTCTCGTAGATGCCCGTGATTTACTGTAGAGGTGGTGGCCCCGTGTTTTTACGGTGCTCGTCGGTCAAAGAGTTCATCTCGTGCCAGGAGAAGCGTGACGCCACTTCTGGGCACACTAATCAAACAGCATGGACTTTATCTGAAGCATTCTCTTAAGAAATATGTTCATTTGTTTTTATTTGAGACTTTAGTAAAAGATTTAATGATAATGTTTTTAATTTTGGATTATTTATGATTCGTTAATTTTGAAATTGAGTATTTAAAGGTGCACTGTAGAACACTTTAGGTAAAGCAATCAAACTTCCATCTCCACCAGAAATGTTATGCAGTGCACCTTTTAGAATGTCGCACAATATGGTATTAAAAATATCTAAAATAAGCACTCCATTTTGTTACTTAAGTAAAAATACAGATACAGGAGCAAAAACAAACAAACAAAAAATACTCAAGTGAAAGAAACATATTAAAGATTGCACTTAAAGGTGCGGTACCTGAATTTTACACTTTTAAAAATGTGAGAAACAAAACTAGTTCATTTTAAACAGTTTGCTGAGGTTCACATATATTTCTCATTCACCAAATGAATTCCTAGCATCGTAATTATTAACTACAATGATTTTATAAGCACTTTTCACAGAGGAAGGGGGCGTGTTATGTATTCACGGTAAAGCTAACAACAAGAAGCATGCTAAGACCGCCCTTCCTGCTCTGCGGAGAATAAAATGCTCTATAATTAGATGCAGACAACACACTGTGGTCTGTTTTTCACCTGAATAGATGCTTTTAAACAGAGGCAGAAACTAATTAATTACAAATACTGTACTGTGTTACTGTAATTGAGTAGATGTTTTAGGTAATTGTACTTCTTTGATTAAATTTTTAAGCCAGTACTTGTAGCTTACTTGTAATTGACTACAATTCTGCCATGTAATTGTAATTACTGACATTACAATTAGTTACAAAAATCATGTAAGTACTGAGTAGTACAAATCAGATTGTGGTTAAAAACAATTTATTCAGTGTTTTAAACAGTTGAATTTAATACAATTATAAAATAATAAATAAAATAATTGGCTGGTCCATGTTTAGTCCTGGCTCTGGCACCAGCAGGAGGCTGGTCCATGTTTAGTCCTGGCTCTGGCACCAGCAGGAGGCTGGTCCATGTTTAGTCCTGACTCTGGCATCAGCAGGAGGCCGGTCCATGTTTAGTCCTGACTCTGGCACCAGCGGGAGGCCGGTCCATGTTTGTCCTGACTCTGGCACCAGCAGGAGGCCGGTCCGTGTTTAGTCCTGACTCTGGCACCAGCAGGAGGCCGGTCCATGTTTAGTCCTGACTCTGGCATCAGCAGGAGGCCGGTCCGTGTTTAGTCCTGACTCTGGCAACAGCAGGAGGCCGGTCCATGTTTAGTCCTGACTCTGGCATCAGCAGGAGGCCGGGTCCGTGTTTCGTCCTGACTCTGGCATCAGCAGGAGGCCGGTCCGTGTTTAGTCTTGACTCTGGCACCAGCAGGAGGCCGGTCCATGTTTGTCCTGACTCTGGCACCAGCAGGAGGCCGGTCCGTGTTTAGTCCTGACTCTGGCACCAGCAGGAGGCCGGTCCATGTTTAGTCCTGACTCTGGCGCCAGCAGGAGCCCGGTCCGTGTTTAGTCCTGACTCTGGCACCAGCAGGAGGCCGGTCCATGTTTAGTCCTGACTCTGGCACCAGCAGGAGGCCGGTCCATGTTTAGTCTTGACTCTGGCACCAGCAGGAGGCCGGACCATGTTTAGTCCTGACTCTGGTACCAGCAGGAGGCCGGTCCATGTTTAGTCTTGACTCTGGCACCAGCAGGAGGCCGGACCATGTTTAGTCCTGACTCTGGCACCAGCAGGAGGCCGGTCCATGTTTAGTCCTGACTCTGGCACCAGCAGGAGGCCGGTCCATGTTTAGTCCTGACTCTGGCACCAGCAGGAGGCCGGACCATGTTTAGTCCTGACTCTGGGTGGTACTGTACTCTGAGTTGTATTTTCCTTGCATACTTTTTTCTTTTATTTAAGTAAAACTTGCAGTACTTGTGCTTTTACCTGAGTACACATTTTCAGTACTCTTTCCATCACTGTTTTTTACTTTATATTTTATTTTATATCTGTGCTGTACATGTTTAAAAATATACTTTTTTTGGTCAACAAAAGCTACTTAAAAAAAAAGCTACATCAAAAGCTACATTTTTATTTTTTGTCTTTCATTCAAAACATGTCATTATGAATTATGTTACAAAAATGAGATGAAAAACTGAATAGAAAGAACAGATACTTCCTGTCAAATGTAATGAAGTAAAAGTAAAAGGTATCCAATGAAATCCAGGTAAAATACTTTTATTTTTTTACTGTGTTACTTTCCACCACTGTCTATCTCCATGGAGACAGGTGGGTAAATGTAAGATCGATACATTTAATGCCATACTGTGGAACATTCCAGGAAAAGCTCTAGCATCTCCATGGTTACAATCAGATGCGCGACCCGAGGAAAGTTACATCATGCATCTTTAGTTTCTGAAAATGTATTTTGACATTCTTAACTTGTTTCCTTTTGAACTTGACAATTTCAAGACGTTGAAATCTCGTGTTTAGTTTTGCCATAAGCGAGTCATCCTTCGTGTTACCTAGTCGTGGACTGAAAAAATGTCGCTTTTGATCCGAATTTTAGTGTTAAGTGAAGAGCTGATTGCCTAAGTCTATATGATGACTTCTTGTGTGTTTTAACGATTGTGCTGTATTTGCTTTCTGCGTTCTCTTCACCGCCCGACACTGCAGAGAGAGCCGTGCTGTGGTAATATTTTGTGCGCTCTCTGTGCACAAGCAACAATTCCTTACATAAGTCCCCAGACACAGACGGGCTGTGCTTCATGTGCGAGCCTCCTGTAAGCCTGAACGCAGGAGGATGTAGGATGAGATGTCTGCTGTAGACTCTCAATATCAATGTTGATTCTATTGATGTCGCAGACTGCTGTATCTGAGCCTGAGGGCTACATTTAATGACTAACGACTGAATCGTGTAAAACTGTTGTGCCTGGACTTTAGTGATGAAATATATTCCTCAAAAATATGTGTTTAAAACTTGAGCTGAGCTTGTTAAATTAATGGAGATTTTAAGATGCTAAATACTAAACCTAGTGTTAATTCAAAAGTATTCTAACACTATATATTGATAAATGTATTTACCAGAAGAGAACCAGCAGTTTATCAGGTTCTTCATGGATTTTTTGTTCACTTTTTTACATCGTTTTGGCTAATGTTTCTCTATCGGTGCGTTGCTGGCTTGTTTTTGCACGTATACATTAAACATTTTAGACAAATCAATCTACTTTATGTAATGTTTTAGCCAGAGACTTTTCCCTTTTCATTTGCGCAAACACCGTCGGCATAAGTTGAATAGACAATAAGGGATTTTAAAGCTAATATAGAGATGAAACAATATATAAAACATCTTTTTATGATATTCGTAATCTTTTTTCCAGAATTCAAATGTTTATTCATTTTGTGTATATTACATTAAACTAAACCAAAATAAAACAACAAAACCAGTGAGGTGAGCATTAACAAAATTGAAATTTCCATTTCCAAATTTCCACACATTTAGACTGTAACAGGTGCGCATAAACTGTGTCACTGTTCTGTTGCACATCCCTCTTTTTCATTTACCGTTCCCCCTCTGATTATCACAATAATGCTCCATGTTGTGAACATAATAATGTGGCCGTACCTGTTTGTAAATGCCTGATCTTGTCAGAGCTCCCCTCCAAGTGCCTGGTTAGACCTGGATGTGAGACTGAACACCAGGTGACACAGTGGGCCGGCTGTGCCACCTGTTGTTGTGTCTTTAGGCAAGACACTTCTGCCACACTGTATGAATGTGGTGAATGGTTTGTGGTCGGAGGGCAGATGGTGCAGATGGGTAAACTCACTTCTGTCAGTCTGCCCCAGGGCAGCTGTGGCTACAGTAGTAGTTTACCACCATCAGGAGTGGAGTGCATGAATAATGGAATGGGAATTACGCTATGTAAGGATTAACTGATAATGCAATAAAATGCCATTTCAACTAGAAGTGGACCATAATACGCATGAATATCTTATTTTTTTTTTTTTTATATTTTCTTTATATTTTCTCGATGATGTTAATGTTATTGCAATCCATCACAAATGTGCTAAAACGTGTATATACATTTGTTGTTTTGGAGATCTGCAAAATTAGAATATTTAGTATATTATCTATAGGGCTGTCACTAGCATTTGTTTTAGTAGTCAAACAATTATTTCTATTGTATATTTCAACTTTTTAAATACATTATCAGCCAAATAAGGAATGAAATATGGTGACTAAAGGCTTCTAGATAGAGAATATTTAAGAATAAAGTGTATTATTGATGAAAATCTGCAATAATCTATTGTTTTTTGACATTCTGATGTCTGATTGTTGATTGTTGTTATAAAAGGTATTTTGGCATGTGTTTTAGAGTGTATAGTTCAGTTAACCATTAGTTGATTATCAATTTTTCTAGTCGACCAATCACAATTTGTAGTTGCAGCCATAATTGTTTATATTTAAACAAGACCGAAATGTCTAGTGTAACAAAAATATAAACTTTCTGCCCTTTTGTGGGTCATTTTATGTTTCATTCATGTTTTGTGCTCAACTCAAACCTCAGCCAAGACGTTTACAGACACATCTTTGCACATTACTGATGCATTGTGAAAATATTATCTGAATATTGTTCTCAAGTTGATGCAAAACAAAAATCTTGATATATTTTGTTTATCCCTGTGCAGTGTGGCAGGTGACAGAGCAATGCGACCCGGGCTGCGCGCTCCCCTCATCGCCCCTCTGTGAACCCCAGTGGCCGGATTCGGCGGCACGACCACGGCATCACCATGTTCTACGGCTCCTCGTCGGGGGCCAGCATGTCCCTGCCTTCTAAGAGCCGCCTCAAGAGACAGAGCAGGACCTTCACGCAGGTATACGAGCGCTAATGCTGTTAACGTCCCGCTCAATCACATCAGACCGCCATCAAATACAGGGACCTACACTCGGTCACTTTGAGAACAGCCGCTGGGTCATATCACGTCGCTGCATTGGATTTTTGATGGTGTTACAAAAGGGAAAGGCAACTCTTTGTCCTTGGTTACACTTAAAGTTGTGTAATTGTCAAGTTTTTTTATATTTTTAAATGATGAAAACTGTGGATGTGAATCAAGGAAGAATATGTCTTTAAAAACAATGAGGAGCATGTGTGTGTGTATTTGTGCGATTTATAGAAAAGTGCAAAGTTTCTGCTGCACTAATTTTCACTCCCAGGGTAAAATTCCCCCTTTAAAACGACCTAACCCTGCCTTATTGGAGTTTGGGCTTGCTTCATATTGTCCAGAAACTAAGAATAAGCTTGTGTGTAGCATTTCTACATTATGACACGTATTTGGTGACAGTTGTATTAGTTTGTCAGCCTTTTTTTCAAGTTCAAGGAGACTTACGTGAAAGCAATGAGATAGAGGCGAGATGAGCAGAATATTAGTGCTCCTGTTTGTTAATCATTATACTCCATGGTTTGCTTTGCTGTTGTTGTTAGCAGTGGAGGGAAGCTAATGTGCTAACTACAACCACAACTTTTCATGTAATCACTACACAAATGGGGCCTAGTTGACAATGTTATCTTATTATAATTAAAGGGTATATTTATTAACCTTTATTTAATCAGGTAAATAAAGATTAAGATCGAGACCTCTTTTTATAGGGTGACCTGGGGAAAATAAAATACTCGGGTAATAAAGTTACTGCAGTCGCGCGTCATCTATCTATGAGCACCACCACGCCTCAGGGGCCTGAGGAAACACTGAGAACATAACCACCTTAGAAGCTTTTAAAGATGAGAGCAGTTGCATGTTAATTAACTTATTACGATAATTTAAAACGTTTTTAAAAAGTCACGTACAGTACAGTGAGATATTTGTCTAAAACAAGCATTTGTAAGATGTCTTTGAAGTCATTATGGAGCAACTGATCACTGCCAGTGCTTCAGTCCGCTGCACTTTGTCACATATCGGTTGCACGACAGGCTTTCTGATTGATGATCATGTGCGCTGTATTGAGAATATAATGATACTCCATTCCATAGAGCATCTGTAGATTGTCCTCATGTACTGAGGTCAATTATTGTGACTGTAAATGAAATGAATGTTCCGTCTGACAGATAGTCTGACCTGTGTGCTCTGCCTCGTGCACAGGTGCTGTACCGCACTCTGAGTTACCGGGACCGCGTGCCCACAGAGGTGGGCACAAACACCAGGGACAGAGACCGACGCTCCACAGAGGAGCCCCCTGAACGACCCCCTGATGACCCCGCAGAGCTGTCCACTCAGAGCTCCGCCCCCGGGGTACTCAAGATATTTGGGGACGAGATCTGTGCAGGGGCCAACTACAAGAGCGTCCTGGCCACGCCCCGCTCCAGCGCCCAGGAGCTGGTGAAGGAGGCTCTGGAGCGCTACTCCCTCAACAAGGAAGCGGCACACTGCTACGTGCTGTGTGACGTGATCGGGCGCCTGGAGGTGGGAGGAGGAGTCAGCGGCCTCAGCTGGAGGACTGAGTGTTTACGGGCCCTGGGGGACAATGAGAAGCCTCTGCTGCTGCAGGAGTTATGGAAGCCCAGAGAGGGACACGCCCGACGTTTCGAGCTCCGGAAGAGAGCCGAGGTGGAGGAGCTCAACGCCAAGGACAAGGACACTATCACTGCAGGTGAGCACACAAACACAAGCACGTTCAGGTGTAGAATATGGAAGGCCTCCAAGGCCCAAAGTGTTAAATACAGCTGGAGATAGCAGCTTGTATGGGGACTGTGGTAGAAGTGCAAAGACAGCACTCTAATCTGACTGAGGGAGTGAAAGCTGAGTCCACATCAACAGCAGCTCACGCCTCAGCTGCTTTTATGAATGACACATACTGATAGTACTCAGCTAATACTCAGCTAGTACTCACTCAGGGAGTACTGAGCTAGTACTAAGGTAGTTTAGCAGGGCTGGGGACAGTATGTGTGCTCGCAGGTAAGACATGTGTCACATCCTCATCACAGCTCAGTCTCTTCACTTGGATCAATAAACAATGGGATCAACAGTATCCATTGGATATTGAGGTTAAAAAAATATATTTTATGTCATATTAAGTACCAGAACTGAGCTTAGAAAATGCATAATTAGAATGAAAGGTTTTGTTTTTGGTGCTTGGGTAGATTATCATCTTTACACTAGCGATGCACAGATCCAGCCATTTCAGTCCAAATACTGATACTCAGTCAAACAATCCCTGATCTATCTTTCATTCATCATAATGTACATTTGAACAAAGGTTATTTTAGTACATCAGAGGTGTCATGAATCAGCTCCTTTCCCTGGTGATGTGCTCCTGAACATTTGGCCGGATCAGTGCATCTCTACTCCTCATGAATAAGCTGTTTAGTGACACTTGGCTTATGTATAGTGTTTCTCCTATACATGTGGTGAATATTCAGGAGAACGCCAACACTACATTTTCTTGATTTAGTCACTAACACTTTGATTGTTGTGTTGCAGTTTCTGATCTCTTTTGGTTGTAGGTTCTCCTCCTCTGCTTGTGTGAGCGTCCATGGGGGACTTGAAAGGTTTTACTGGATTTTTTGTCAACACACACTTTCTTAAAAATCTAGATTTGTTTTACTCGGGGTAAATAGTTAGTGTTTAGATGCTCTGATTTGATGTCTAATGATGTGGTGTTGACTGAAAATCCTGTAACTGAACTTTATTAAACTATTGTTTCAAAGCACCGCCCCTTGTGCACTGCAAACATAAATATATCGAAAATTGTTCAAATGACTTCTGGAATTCTGAAGATTTAAGATTTATTTACCTCTGGGCCATTATCACATATTAAAAGTTATGTTTGACATTCATAGTTGGTTTCATTAGATTTTTGTATTTCTGCACTGTAACTGTCATAAATTCATCTGGGAAAGAAGAAAACTTGCTTCAGATATTTTTTGCAAAAGAGTACTTGTGTGATGTCCATTTTTTTTCGTTATCACTTTAGATTGCTTTCTAAATAATGTTTTTCTTACTCCAAAATTCAACCTAACAATGCCTCTATACAGTACACATTTAACCTTCTTTTCAAAAACACTTAAATGTCCTGCGGTGCAACCCTTTGTCTTAAACCTTATCTTTACGTTAAAGCTAAAAAGTTTATAAGAAGGCTCATGCTGTAATCCAGAGAGTGTCTTCTAGTGTGACATGAAAAATCACATATTTAAAAACTGAGCTGTTTAAAAACCAGAAATCTGTCATCAAATTATCTGTCATTTAAGCTTCAGGACAAACTCTGGGCTTCAGGTCAAAATGAAGCATTATTAAATTCTTATTTTTGTAAAATCCAACTTTTCTAATAGAAACTTTGAACATGCACCCATTTGATGTCCTTCGGTGGGACAAATGTATTTTCTAAGAAATATACATTTATAATTGTTGAAAATATATAACTAAATCATTCAACTATCTCTGGATACATATTACAGTATTATTTTTAACATGGCTAATTTGTCGTGAATCTGCTGCAGGTGACGTCACACCGCAGGATGTTAAAATATATATAATAAAAGTGTGAAAAATCCCCCTCCTTCTCTGCTCCTTCTCTGGGCCCTCCCTTCTCCTGCCTTGGGCCCTCCTCTGGGCTGCACCTTGCTCTGCCCCTAGCGTTTAATTGCCTTGCCAGTTCACCTGTGCATCCCTTTGTCCTGTGCTGAGGCTGCCTGCCATTGTGGAGCTTTGTTCCTGTCCAAATGGAGTAGTGCGTGGATGACGAAAATACCACTACTCCACTAGTCCATACTCCCTACTCCTCACCACTGCCTCCTCATCACCATCATCCTCCAATAAAATCTTTGAACTGGACTTGGTTGCAGTATTTCATTACGTTGAAGACATTACCTGGAATCAGATTAAAATAAGGATACAAGCATAACAATATTTTTCAAAAAGAGTTACACACAATATTGTGTAATGCATGGAAAAATCCGTCCTTGCGGTTGTTGTAGAACAGATTTAAAATATATATATATATATTATAATTTTGCAACAAATGCGTGTCACACCACAGGACGGACAAAATGACGTCACACTCCCAAACGTTAAGTGCGCATAAATAGACTCATCTAACATGGTCAGAACTAGGGAAATATACTAATATATAATAATCATTTGAATCACGGTCATTGGAGCTGATGTTTATGTTTGCAGTGTGGCTCCACAGTGCATGCATGCCCCTGTCCCTCTGGTGTGTTTCTGAGTCCTCCCCTCCCCTGTCCCAGCTGTAGGCCGCGCCCCTCACTTCCTGGCGGCTCTAATGGGTCGGTCCGGGCTGGGCAAACTCAGGAGCTCCCCCCTGCGCTCCGGCCGAGTGCCACAGTCCGGCTCCAAAGGTGGGGACTGTTCTCAGGTAGGGGGGCTGTCTGTCATCACCATGGATACCACCTCTACCTGTGTCGTCCACGGCCACACCCCATTCCCTGTGACGAATGTGCGTGTGCGAGGGGTGGGACTTTCTAAGAGAATCTCGGCCCCAAGCAGAGTTGTATATTTAATAACACCCAAAAACTACTTACTGTCTATTCGTCGATGTAAACCCTCATTCGTCCAGGTGTGGTCCATCGTAGAAAGGGGTTCAGAGGTTGTCATCCGGACGCCGTTTAAAGATCGAGACGTTTCGACTTTTATCCAAAAGTCATTGTCAATCAGAGGGCTGGTATGGGAACCTGGGCCTTATATGCTACTCTAAGTAGTGGGAGTCCAGCCCCCAGGGGAGGAGTCACTGCACTCCTGTCTTTGTTATAAGATTGTTTGTTTGTCACCTGGGATTTAATTAATTGGTCTATCTTGTTGATTAATGGTTGGCCTCACCTAGTTTCACCTGTGTCTAAAGGTCTATTGTTATCTTGATAGCTGGCTGTTGCTCCCTCCTCACTACTGATTGCCTCATTAGATCCAGGTCCAGATCAATAGACCAGTCAAATGCTAATGAGGCAATCACTTTTGGATAAAAGTCGAAACGTCTCGATCTTTAAACGGCGTCCGGATGACAACCTCTGAACCCCTTTCTACGATACTTACTGTCTAGTTCAACTCATTTGATATAATATTCATTGTGCAAAACAGAGCTAGGGCTGGTTTCAGTCAAAAGCAGTGATGTCAATCCCACTTCTGCTCCTATTATATTCCTATGGAGTGGGGCTAAATTAAATGTCCATTTGCATTGTAATCAGTGGAGAGCGAGTTACACATCATTGATAACATGTTAAAAACATGTCGTCAATGAGTGGGAAAACATGTGGCGGCGTTGTGGGTTTGATTCTCTGCCTCAAACATTTGCCAAATGTCTCTCCCCTCTCTTTCTCCATGTCATACTATGACTGTCCTGTCAAACGTCAGCCCACTGAAGTATCCTGATAACAATATTCCAGCGATATTATGTCAACCTAACAGAAATATGAGACATGTATTAGTTGAGGTTTATGTATCAGGCAACTGTGAAATGACAATAACGTTACCCTCAGCAATTGTATTATAAATATTCAATATTCACCATATCTGCCCACCCCTACTTTTGCTACTTTTGTATTTTAAAGAGGAAGTGTTTGTTTTTTTTTTGTCTTAAAGCTAATACTATTGCAATTTTAATAATATAATGGGACCAAATGTGATGTCGATAACATTTTTAGTGACTGGAACTAGCTCTGGGCACTGTGCTAATTCCTTCACTTTAAAAGTCTGTCCATGCTCAAACAGTTAGCATTAGCCATCAACTATTGAACTGAATTGAAATCCATCAGCCACATGTGTCTGTGCAGAGTGTGTAGACCTTTGGTCTTTTTAAAATTTACATCTGAGCTAATGCTTCTCATTTACTCACTCAAACTTTATTTACAGTGATTTGCATGTTTGAGTAATAATAATAACTGAGTAAAACTCCTGCATTTAAGACTCCATTGCTCCAACTATCCTCCATTTTCACCAATCCCCAATACATGCTGAGTCGTCTGACCTTACTTTGTGGTGGCATGAATGTCATGGTCCAGTAGTGCAGCACTTTGCTGTGATGACATTTACAGTGACGTACCGATAATAGGCAGGTGGAAATCAGCACAGCAAGTTTTTAATCAGTAAGTCCACGCACTTTGTTTGTTTTAAGGAGTTTTAGATCAATGCTGCGATTTAAAAGTCTGACATATAAATAATGATGACGGGTGTCATAGATAATGATAGCAGACTTAATATGTCTTTAACTATTCATTAGGGATAGACCACATGCTATCACATTAGACCTTGAAAACTGCTGAAAAGGTTCCTTAGATACATGCAGATACAACAGTTCATCTACTCAAGCTCATAAAACCCTTTTGGGTTATAGCAAAGTTATTGACATGGTGGTTTTCTGATTCTAGAATGTGAATGAGAGTTTTATCATTAAAGGAATTAATACATTATGTAATCATTTCATGTTAGTGACTACTAGATTCTGTTAGTGACCAACTATATTATTGGCCCTTGGAATGTTGAGATGCCATTTGAAACCCAGCTGTAGTGTTGCCCACCCCTGTGTGAGCCCTGCATGTCCTGTGAGCTCTCATCCCAACCACAGGTGCTGCTGTTGAATTCACTCACATTCACTTCAAATGTGTCCTTCATTTTCGCTCACACACAGTTTACGACTTTTTGTTCATACTGTTAAATGTACCCGTGTCACCTGTCTGTTATGGGATGTCTTTGGTTTCTTAGTTGAACACTGCAAAAAAGATCATATCTACATGTGTTGCAATGACTTCAATTACTTTTATAGAAAATGTCTTCAGACATTATCTGCTGTCTAAGAGAATTAAACTTTATATTGTAAAATTAGAAAAGGTTTCAATTAATGTAATCTAATCTATTCATAACCCGGGACTATACCAGTGTTAAAGGTAGACTGTACCAGAGCTAAAGGTAGACTAAAGGTAGACTATACCAGGTTTAAAGGTAGACTGTACCAGAATTAACGGTAGACTAAACCAGGGTTAAAGGTAGACTAAACCAGGGCTAAAGGTAGACTATACCAGGGCTAAAGGTAGACTATACCAGGGCTAAATGTGGACTATACTAAAGGTAGACTAAACCAGGGCTAAAGGTAGACTATACCAGGGCTAAATGTGGACTATACTAAAGGTAGACTATACCAGGGCTAAAGGTAGACTATACCAGGGCTAAAGGTAGACTATAGCAGGGTTAAAGGTACACTAAAGGTAGACTGTAGCAGGGCTGAAGGTAGACGATACTCAGGCTGAAGGTAGACTATGCCAGGGTTAAAGGTAGACCTAAAGATAGACTATACCAGAGCTAAATATAGACTATACCAGGGTTAAAGGAAGACTGTACCAGAGATAAAGGTAGACTGTACCAGGGCTAAACGTAGACTATACCAGGGCTAAACGTAGACTATACCAGTGCTAAATATAGACTATACCAGAGCTAAAGGTAGACTAAAGGAAAACATACCAAACTATACCAGAGCTAAAGGTAGACTAAAGGAAAACATACCAAACTATACCAGGGCTAAAGGCAGACTATGTTATACACTTTACACTATACATATCATTTTCAATCTTAAAATGCCCCACAACATTGCATTTAAGCTGTAGTGAGTGTATTTCTCCTTCTTTTGCAGGAGAAGTTTTCATTACTCACCACTGACACTCACACAATTGTGTCCCTCACTGCTAAAATTACACATGTTGTGATGTCATCAGCATAAGCTCTATACCAAGGCTTAAGGTAGAATACCTAAATAAGGTTGATTACTTTTGAATCATTTTGAACTCAGACCTCAGACAAGACCAGGTCTAAATCAGTCATAAACCAAGACAATACCACTTTCAAACCACTTAAACAATGAGATGTACTGCCCTAACGTATTCAGTGTGTAAAGAAAAATGTACTACTTATCCAAGTCATGTAACTCAAGTAGATACTCATTTTTGCAGTGTATTCTCCCATCACCTGTCTAATCCCATTTCTCCTTCCCTTGTAGATATCAACGCCCAGGCCCGCAAGCTCCAGAGGAACAGGGCCAAAGGCACGCTAACCCTGCCCCGCTCCGGCACCTCGTCCCTCTGCCGCAGCCTGAGCGAGACCAGCCTCAACCAGGTGGGACGCCCTGCTCACTGCGAAAGAGCTATTTGTAGCATACTAAAGTGACTAGAATTCTGAATTGATTTTAATTGATTTAATTGATTTAGATTGTCTGAAGTTGATTCTGGAGCTTTCTGACTAGTTTTTAGAAGAAGAAAAATTTTTTATCATATTGATTTGAGTGCATTTTGACCAGTTAAAATGGCAATGTATGTTGATGTTGAAGTCTTTAGTAAAAATAAAAAAATCACTTCAGATAAGACAAAAAAAAACAAAACAATAAAAATTAAGTTACTTATTCTTTTTTAAATTGACTTGTCAAAATATACAAAAAAAAGCGTAATTAAAACTATTGTAACTTTTAAGATTTGAGATGTTTTAAATTATTTTTTTATATAACATATACAAAACTAATAGCATGACATAGAGCACAACAACAACAACAAAACACAAGTGGTGCAAGACATGTTTTTTCTTTTTAACTATATTTCCTCTAAGCCCATTTACGCCTGTGAATAAAGAAATTAAAGGCCCACAGAAAGTCATCATTTTGAGTTAAAAGTCCTAATTTATTGTTTAAACCTCATGATTTATAGTTTTACAGTCATAATTTATAGTTTAACAGTCATAATTTAACCAGTTATAACCATGAGTTTAAAATAGGGGTGGACTATATGACAAAAAACGTATATCCCAGTTTCCGTGGAGCCAGAGCACAATTTTGATTCATGTATATTTAGTATCTTGATATTGCTGCTTCTTCAGAAGCTGATGACAGTTAATTGTGATTTAATTGTGGCTTAATCCACACTCCCTCAGAGTGTGACAGAGACTGACCAAAAGGAGCGGAGGACCAGTGGATGTACATAAAGCTGCATTAAACAGAAAGTTGGCAAATCAAGATAGCACAATTTCACCAAAATAGCTGATCGTTCCAAGGATGAGATCACAATTAGATTTTCACCATTGCCAAGTTTAAAAGTGATCATTTTGAGTTTATTTGTCAGAATTTTCCATAAGATTCAGCTGAAAATGAGAAAAGTCTATAAATTGATAGTAGCAAAAACAACTCAAGTCATTTTGACCAGCCTAGTTCTTCGTTTTCCCCTCTGACACTGAGTATTTGTCACCGTGTGTCTGTGCTCACAGCTGGGAGTGGGCGACGAGCCAAAGCGGTACTACTCCACACTGCCCGGGCCCCTGCGATCCCGAGAGCGAGAGCTGTCGAGCGGGCGCAGGAAAGAGGAGAGCAGCCAGGGAGGAGGGGTCCGACACTCTCTGTACCAGTCCCCACACCTGCTGCTGCTACAGGGATACAACCGCCAGGTCAGCTGCTTGGAGAGGCTGCGGGCCCCCAGCCAAACCAGCTTTCTCATTTTACTCTCGACTAATGTTATGCATCTGGTATCATGACATGACCTTTATTAAGCACTGTTATATCTAGATTCTTTGGATTACGATTATTTGTGCCAAAAGCTAAATGCATTATAAAATAAAATAATATAATTTCTACAGACAACATTGCTTTAAATGTCCAATGAATATTGTTACAATATCATACTGTTCTTATAGGCTGTCAGGTGTGTCATAGGTTTGGATTGGCTGTCAGGTACATGCAGCACATTCATGTTGAGTTGATCCTCGCATAAACCAGGCTTTAGAGTCAATGCAACAAATTCTTACAAAGTTGCTGACAGTGGAGTTTGCCTTTTTAGCACAAATTCCAGAAATGTTATGGTATATTGATGGTACAGTCCAGTGTGAGCCTTGTGCTGTGTTACAGGACTGCCTGGTGTACCTGCTGAACAGAGAGCAGCACACAGTGGGCCAGGAGACTCCCTCAGCTCGGCCCAACATCTGCCTCTTCTCCCCGGACATAATGCCCTTGCACTGTCGCCTCCGGAGGGTCCCCGCTCCCCGACGCCAAGGCAACAGCGTGAAGGGGGAGGAGCCTGGGGAGCGTTTCAGCGTGGCCGTGGAGCCCGTACTAAATGCCACCGTACTGGTGAACTTCTCTCGGTGCGAGCGCTCCACTACCCTGCGCCACGGAGACCTGCTGTCCTTTGGAGCGCACTATATCTTTCTGTACAAGGACCCTACAGGAGCCAAGCCCCTGCCTGCACAGACCCTAGCCCGCCTGCGCTCCCTGGGACAGCTGTACGAGGCGGGAGCGGAGGAGGCGGAGGGCGGCCAGGTCTGTAAGATGTGTGGATCTGTGCTGAAGGACAGAGCGGGCCAAGTGTCCAGCGTGCCTGCAGTTAGGCGCAGCTTTAAGCCCCACCTGGTCAAACCCCGCAGCATCGGTACCGCAGTGGGGCTGGCTGTGGCCACGCCCCTGAGTGTGGGCGGGGCAGGACCAGAGGGGGGCGGGGGCAGAGGGGCGGGGCAGAAGAGACGCTTACAGCTGGAATTTGACCAGTCGCATGAAGACCAGCTCTTGAACAGGATTGTGTCTCTCATTGAACCTGGAGGTTTGTATTCCACACAATGTACATCTCCTGGCATTTATACTGATAATATAAAACACACTTACCACCCAAGTCCAGCTTTTTGATTTAGGAGAGTTCTTTTGCTGTTTCATTGCAAGTTTTCTGGTGGAGGGTCTGAAACCTTTTGCTCTCCATGGAGATGTTATTGTTTTGCCTGGAATGTTCCACAGCATGGCTTAAAAGTACTGTATGTTTGCACCAGTGTTCTCTGACTATTCATGGCTCTGACTGAGGCAGTGTTTAAATGAGTTAACAAAATAGTAACAAAATAGGGCTTAAAATAGAGAAGATTTTCACCATAGACAGACAGAGCACATGTACTGCCTCTGTCAACAATCTGGATTATATTCTAACTATGGACAACAGTTTTAAATCAGGATTAAAATAAATCTTATGTGTGAAGAGAAGTGAACCCTCCACCCGAAAATGTACATTGCACCTGTTGATGGTTCCATCTCTCCTGCAGATACTGACTGTTAGATTAGGTCAACAATTCAATTTTCTTTTGCGATGCAGTTTCTATGGTCACAGTTATCAAAGACTTCTTATTCGGACTCAGTGGGGTCTTGTGTAAAACCTGTTAACTCTGTAGTTTACAGCAGGGATTCTTTCCCTTTTTAACTTCAAGCCTCAACATTTTTGATGCAAAGTAATCTGGGACCCAATCTTGTACTGAATGTTTTGTATTTTACTGATTGTGCGGCCCTTAGGGAGGTGGTCACTGCCCTACTTTGGGCCTCGGCCCTATGGTTAAGAATAGGTGGTATAGAGCAGGGGTTCCCAAACTTTTCTGGCTGGGACCCCCAAAACAGCCATGCAACCAACTCAGGACCCCCAAAGCGAAATGAAAATGACAATAGCAATAATTTTATAATAATAGTGTCAAAGTGTGTTAAATCAGGTTTAATATAAATGATTTGAATAGTTTATTGTATTATTGGACTAAAATATATAGTTTTAAATAAAAAATATATATATAAAAATAATAGCTAATACAATGTCATATTCATTAAAATTAGATCTTGAAATCATCGCGCGACCCCCAGCTCACCCCTTGTGACTCCCTAGGGGGTCCCAACCCCCACTTTGGGAACCACTGGTTTAGAGAACACTACAAACATGTTCTGAATGCATGTTTTTTTTTTTTTTTTTTTTTTTAGTCTTTATTTGGAGGGACAATGTACAGAGACATTAAGCTCATAAAAAACAGAGATGTTCCGCACCAGATTATAGCTAAATAGCTAGTTTCCATCTGCAGTCCCTGTGAATACTGTATTACTTTAAAAGTTCACATTTCTGTGTGTTAATGGTGAGATTTATCAAAATGAAATATTTCTCCAAAACATTATATTCTGACCAGTGTACTGGAAATCAAATTGAGAATGTAACAATGTTCTTCTATAATTTGCTTTCAGGAGACGACCATAAGCTGACCACAGCCTACCTGCTGTGTCTGTGCATACAGCACTCTGCCTCCAGCTTTCCTCCAGGGAGCTTTGGAAAGCTGCTGCTCAAGATCGTGCGCAGGATCCAGACCATCGCATGGGTCAGTTTTTTGCACCGCTGTTCAATATCAAAGTTCAAGACCAAAAGTAAACACAAACATGTGACCAACAGTAAACACAAACATGTGACCAACAGTAAACACAAACATGTGTCCAACAGTAAACACAAACATGTGACCAACAGTAAACACAAACATGTGACCAACAGTAAACACAAACATGTGACCAACAGTAAACACAAGCTACTTTGGTTGTTGCCTAAACTGATCGTGTGAACCATCACATCAAGTGAATGAGTGCTGTCTGAAGATTTTAAATTCCCTCACATCTTTTAGTGTGACATGCATTTTTTATGAGATGTAAAAAAAAATGTGCACACCAAGCATAAGGCATATACATTTTTGTTTTGATATAGTTATCGGACATTGCGTTTTTTCCTCCCGTTGTGCAGCCCTAGTGATAATATACTGTGAGATTATGGTTGGATGTAGCTCCTTCCTTATTCTTCAGAGCAGAGAGTGAAGTGTACGTGCTTTTGTTGTGACCAGTGGTGCGTTGGTGTGAAGATGAGCTCATGTGGAACCAGACAACCCTGTCCAACCTCATCCAACCTCGTCAGCCCAGTGAATAGTTAAGCAGCTGGATCACATGTACTGACTGTATTACACTCTTGAATAACAGTCTGTACCCCCCACTGTGCATCAGGGCTTATATATTATCCAACAGTTCAACAGTTTCACATTAGTGTGCAAAATGACTGACACACTTTGATATTTGTTGTGGAATTTCTTTTCACCTTGGCAACTAGGGTCGCAGCTGATGTTTATTTTAGTAGTTGACTATTTAGTCAGCGAGTCAGATATTTATTTCTATTGTACTTTCTAGTTTCAACATTTATGTTTAATGTGATAAAGCAAAAAAAGCAAAAAAAAGATGCTGACTGAAGACTTGTAGATAGAAAGTTTATACAAATGATGAAATTTCTTTTTTTCTTTTTAAAATTTTGATTTAATAATGTAGTTTTGTTATAGAACATCTTTTGGCATGTGTTCAAGAGTCTATAGTCCAGATGACACGGTCCCTCTCCCGTCTTAAAGGAACCTGAGCTTTTATCGGTTTAAAAAATGAACTGCAACCACAACTGAACCCAGAGCCAGATCTTCTTATACGTAGACTACACAAGTTGTGTAGGGCCTCACATCATTGAAGGGCCCCACTTCCCGAGTACTGATAGTTTTAGCATTAATGTCTGTCTGAAGTTGAGACTCCCTCCCTTGCTCATAAACACATCTCAGCGACAGCATGAAGACTACATGATGTACGTTTATTACTTACTTTACTACTGACACATGTTTGTCTCATGCTTTGTTTTTTCCTCATGACAACATTTCACCAATTTTAGACTTCAGGAGGTTACACTACTGCACTGCAGATAATGAGAGAATCTTCTCATTTTTGCCTTTGTTGACAAGTGAATGACCTGTGAATATGCTTTTGTTTGCTTGCATACTAATGAATTATTCACTACACTAATTTACGCATAATAGCATGCACATTATGTGCATACTAATATGTGTAATAATTAGCTAATTATTCACGCACTAGCTGGATGTCATGCTGCATTTATTGCACACAAAGATAATGTGATCTTAAAGTTTTCATAACAGATTACAATAAAGAGATGCGTATTATCAATTATAAGACATTAACACATATGTTATAACTATAATATTTTGCCAGGTTTTGCCTGTGTTGCCAGAGCTTTAACCTGCAGGTAGAGACACAAGTGTTTCACAGGCTGCACTAGCACTGACTCATGATTGGCTTTAGGTGCTGGGCTTAGGCAGGTTTAAACCAACAGGACAAGTTTCACTTTTAAACTTAGTACTTTTGTGTCAAAAAGTTTTATTAGATTTGCGTCATCAAATCTAGGGCTGTGCAATATAGGAAAAGATTGCAATATACGGTAAGGCTATTAATTACTGCAATATTTATTTTATTTATATTGAAACAAAAATGCCCATGCCTTAATTTACACAGAATCTGCCTAACATTGACAAAACCAAGATTAAATCAATGCAAATTTAGTACTTTGGAAAATAAAATATACAATGTTATTTGTTCACTTAAAACACATATTTTCATTAATGAATTTCTATCAGCTGGAGGACGCTGGAGGACGTTAGTGTTATTGCAATATATTTAATTTTTTAGGAAATTATGCCGCCCTAATGAAATCAGTAGCGAGTATCAAACTTTTTACTTTTCGACAGCACTTCCAGCAACAGCTACATCTTTATCACAATATTACCTTCATTTTATCGTGCGTTTTTATACCTGCCGTGTGCGCTGGCTCAGAAGTGTGTCTCCTGTTCTTCCTGGAGCAGTGAGGCGGTGCGGGTCAGGGGCCTGGTCATGTGATAGTGAGCAGCTCCTACGCACACGCTGAAACTTTAATGAGGCCTTAATTGCAGAGTGTGTGTCTGTGTGTCTTGCAGGAGAAGACAAAGGAGCTGGCACAGAAGCAAGCTCAGCAGTGAGTATCCTTTTACTACTGTGTAAGAGAGCGTCCACGTGGAGCCGGGGCCCACACTTCAGGCATGGGCTGTGAACTGTGAGGGGAGTTCCACGGGACATTACTAGTGACTGTGTATTTTAACTTATGGCGGTACAGCTGAAAGTGGTCACACAAATACATATTTTAAAGTCAATCTCAGACAAATCTCAGACATGTATGTAGTTGAAGATTTCACAAAAAGAGATCTATGTTTTGAAAAAGGTGAGACACTGCAGGTGAACAGGAAAAAATCATAAGGCGGGAAAAAAAATTAGAGATATACATTTGAATCTTCTGTACTTTACTCACATAAAAATAAGAAAAAGCTTTTCTATATCTAAATAATAACGCATGTTGGGTGGAAATATGCCTAAAATTAAATTAAATTAAAATAGTTCAATATTTGTGAAGCATAAATCTGAATGTGTCATTCCCAGTTTGTCCTCAGTGCTTCAAATTTGTCTTGAGCAGACTCATGAGTGAAAATGGAAATAGAAGAGACAAAAATGTATCTGTATGTTTACACAATCATGCAACAGATGATTTTAAATCCCAAAGAAATACATTTTGTCATTAATTAGTTTAAAGTGAGACGTTAATTTGTAAACTTTACTAAAGCGTATAAGTTGTCGGCCACAACGGTAAGACAAATATATGATATTGGTATCGGCTGAAAATTAATATTGGGCCATCCATACTTCTGTACAGTCCAATCAAATCTTTGATTGTAACGCTTAGCCATTGAAGTTACAATGTCACAATAAAATCTATGCATGAAGTGGACTCATGCCTCATAATCTCATCAATGAAAAGTATCATCAAAAAGGGATGGAACAATATTTTGATTTTGTACTGATTTACAATTTGCCAGCCTTTGATTACTTATTTTTGCAGTTTCTCTTCCCTTAAAATTAAAATAAGTAATATTAAAAACATACTGTTCAAATGTATGTGTGACTTTAGCCACTGGTGATGTTAAAATAGCCCCTGTGTTTGTGTTGTGCGCTGTGCAGCCAGGACCCCGCCTCTCTGTCCCTGCTCAGTATCTCAGACCTGGTGCCAGACCTGCAGACCATCTTCTTCTGGATGTCCAACTCCATCGAGATCCTCTACTTCATCCAGCAGCGCACGCCGGCCTACACGCACAGCATCGAGAACATGCAGGGTTAGATCTGCAACATGCACCAAAATATGATCACTGTCTGAATGCTCACATTGCTTATTATTTTGGCAAATTTGGCATAATGTTAGCCCTGTTGTTTAGAATTCCACAAACATGTGGATTATTGAATGAGTTTAGTAGTTTATATTTTAGTCTTTGTCAATGTTAAAACAAAAAATGGGTACTTGACATTATCAATTTGCCTTATCACTTTAAATGACTCTAAATAATGTTAAATAATAATATCATCCTCTCAAATGCATCTCAACAGGGCAGAAAATGTTTTCACATAGTTTACACATTGTTTTAGAATAAAGTTGTGCTTTATTTAATGCATTTTTAAGAAAAAACACTAAATGTCCAGCAGTGTGACTGTAACACCCTTGAAACAAATTGAGTCACTTATGTAAGTAAATAATAAATAATGGTGTCTGTAGAAAGATGAACATAAAGTATGTATATTCTTTACCAAAATGACACGTTATTTACAAAAAGGAAATAATTATCTAATATTTTGCAACAAAGGTGCGTCACACCACAAGAAAGAAAAAAAAACACCCCCAAACATCAAATACCAAATTACTATATCTAGTAAAAAAAATAAAATAAAAAAAAATGAAGAATTTTGATTGCTCACTCAATCCCAGTCTTCTTTAGAGTGGATCAGGTGATGTTGCTGTGAGTGTCCTGTCAGCTGATTTACACAGGCTATGGTTTCCCAACTGGTAGAAGCAGAATGGTAGCAATTTTAATACGCAAACATGCTCATGGGACGATAAGCTAGGACAAGGGGTCCTTTTAACTCTCACACACCTGGGATACTGTTCTAAATAAGTCGGGCTGCAGATGGTGCTGTCATCCTGCCTCTAATGGTGGAAAGACATCACAAAACCTGCGTAAATCAGCTGACAAAACATGTTACAGTAACATTAAATCTCATAAAAAGAACATTTTAATACATTCTCAGAAGCTCATTGGACTATCTAGAGCAGTGATTTTCAACCTTTTTGAGTTGCGGCACACTTTTTTTTGGTTGAAATGTTACCACGGCACACCACCTTTTACACCATTTGGTAAACAAAATCTAATATACTGTATAATGCCTCAAATAATGCCTGTGCACTGTCTTTTTTTTTTTACATTTTGTTGTGATTTTTTTGCTTTCTTTTTTTGGTATAGAAATATGTTAAGGTCACCTCAAAATAGTATTTTTGAATTCATGTGTGAATCCAACATTTTGTCAAGGCACACCTGGCAATACCTCAAGGCACACTAGTGTTCCCTGGCACACTGGTTGAAAAAGGATCTAGAGTACAGTGTATCCGTGTCCTCGTCTGTGTCCAGGGTCTAAGGAGTCGCTGCTATCGGCAACCATCTCAGCCAATGAGGAGGCTATGAGCATCCTGGAGGAGGTCATCATGTACACCTTTCAGCAGTGTGTCTACTACATCACCAAGGTAACTCATTTTACAGGCCTGATTTGCTCAAACAAAATAGTTAGACATTTTGCTGAACTTTTTTTGTCATTGTAACATTCATCCCATGAAAATGAAATGAAAATTGTACGCAGTTGGCAAATGATTTCCCATTGATATGTTAAAACAAAATGATACCACTCAAGCCATCTTGGAACAAATCAAAGTCAATTAGGGATGGGCCGATATGGATTTTTCTGACCTGATGTCCAATATTTGTCTTGCTGCTGTTGCCGATATTTAGATTTTAAAATTCATACCAAATCAATTTTAAGTTGAAGTAAAGTTCAGAAATTAACTTTTCACTTATAAATAAATAATAAGACATTTTAAAAAATAACAATAATTTGTGCTTTATTGTGTAAACATATAGTGAAAAATGCTAAAATATTATATAAAATAGGTTGATTTGTGTAAAATGTTCATGGGTACCGACAAGACAACGACACACCGTTTCGTGCTAAACACAGGTGATGTGACAGTAAACTGGTGTGTGCAGGCTCTGTACGTGGTGCTGCCGGGCCTGCTGGACTGTAACCCGTTCCCCGTGGACGGCTCGGAGCCCTGCTGGAAAGGAGGCGTGGGCTTCCCTGAGCCAGTGCGCAGGGTTCTGCAGGTGAGATCTTCTTTGTCCAGCTGTTTGTGTAGGGAAAAATGGAAGTGGTTTGCACTATCTCTAAATTGAAGCTTCTTTTACACATGTCTTTTAATTTATTATAGTGTATGTTTGCTACTTTTGTTATATGGTTGTATGTTGCACTGTGTCGCAGAAACACATTCCTAGTTCGTGAGTTTTGTTCACTGAGAATGGCAATGATTCTGATGGACTATCATCTCCAAATGGATGTAATTGTGATTTCAATTAATGCTCTATTATATTCCAAAAATGTTGAGTGCACTCCTTTTGCCTCAAAACCGGGAGCAAAGGCACTTTTCTAAAACATGACTAATATAATATATATTCGGTTTATACTTTCTCTATAGAATAACTTTGACAATATAGAAGTTTATTTGAAATAATTGCGTTCAGTTGAGTTCAATTATGGGTCAAATAATCACGATTAGAATTTTTGCCATTATAGAGCAGCCCTATTGTCTATAATAAGAAATCTGCAAAAAAAAAAAAAAGATATTACTTACAAAATAAACATCTGGTGTAATATATATTTTATAAAGTGATATTTCTACACTTTTGCGGCTAACTGCCCATTCACTCCTTGTGTCAAATGCTCTGATTCTCACACAGTGCTTAATTTTTGCGTCCAGGTCTTTCAGATTTCCCAGGAGCTGCTGCAGGGGTACCAGGTCCACCCGGAGATCCAGGCTCAGATGTTTGCGTACCTCTTCTTCTTCTCCAACGTATCCCTGTTTAACCAGCTGATGGACAAAGGTGAGAGGGGATGGGCTGTGTGTGTGTGTGTGCGCGTGTGTGTGCGTGAGTGTGTGTGTGTGTGTGTGTGTGTGTGTGTGCGCTCGTGTCCCGGTGCCCTTGTCAGCATTTTGACTGAGACTAACACTCACTTCACACTGTCCCCAATGCCCTTCTGCAGCCTGCGCCCTCACCCCTCCTCACCTCCTCTCCCTGCGCGCCTCCTGTGCCTCCTTCCATCCATCTGGCCATCCCGGGTGAGACGCAGACACGGCGGGGGGAGGGGGGGAGGAAGGGTACTGTCAAGGTTATTGGGCTTTTCATTTGTCTGCGAAGACCATCTCAATCTAAATACAGTGAATAACTCACAGCTATTTGTGGATATGAGTTAAAGCAGTAAGGATGTACGTCGTTCAGCTTTATCCATTATAGATTAGCTCTGTAGTAAAAGCGATTTTGTCGTTTGTAGAGTACAGAACTAAGATTGTTGGTTGGTGGTTACCTTTGTTGAATACATTACTCTTGCGCAGATTCAAAGAAAGAAAAAAAAAAAGATCTGATGAAGGCAATAAGGCTGAAACCTTATGAAATAAAAAATGTACATGTGAGAGTGCAATGTGGAGATGGGTAGTACTCAGTTATGTTTACTTTACAGTTACTTGAGTAACGTTTTAAGGAAATAACTTCTCAGAGTAGTTTTCAGACTCCATACTTTTAATCCTACTTGAGTAATATGTTTGACAGTGTAACACAGAATTTAGACTCGTAGTGTAAGGCGGTGCGGATTTGTCCAAACACAGTGCGGATTCACAAGGGTTCACACAGGTTCACATGAGTTCACTCCTGACCTGAAAGCCGCTCTAGACCATGTGGGTCCGGGAAAAATAGGCTTTATGTGGATTCTCTCCACAGACCCACACCTCTCCTGGACCCGCAGGTCAGTTTAACAGGAACGCATTGGTTGTAATCACTTTGTAACCGCACCTGCCCTGTACGATGTAACAGTACTTTTTGGTTCCTCTTCCCACTGTGAGACAAAAGCTTTATCTTGAAAGTAATAAATGATAGGAACGTGTGTATTTCTTGCACCATTCCTTTACATTTTTGGCATTTATGAAGAGTGAGTCTGGTCACTGTCGCCTCGAGTCAAACTCCAAGAGTGCCCTGCAATTAGACTCGTTTATTTCAGTGATACCGTGAAACAAATTAGTTTATTGGTCATTTATCATTTCAAGCAAAAGCAAAAAGCAAACTTCTTTCACCTCCAGTTAAAAGCATTTTCATGGATTCTGCAGAAATCCGCAATATTTTTTAGTCCCTGTGAGATATATATATTTTCTTTTTTTTTTTCTCCCCCTCATAAGCACCATGTGTGTCTCTGATTGGCTAATCCATCTGTCAATCACGCCCATCTGAACTTTGGGGATATGAACACAATGACCAGATTGATATCGATCTGTATAAAAATACTGAGAGATGTCATTCTGGACTTTCCAGGCAATGAAATTACTCCATGTGGTCTAAAGGTCAAAATGGTTGTTTTTATTAACAATAATGTCTTCATGACTTGCTAATTATTGCTTATGCTGTTTTTGTCAACATGGTTCACTCCCAGCGTAGCCAGCAGAGGGCATAGGCACCATCCCAAGTACAATTTCAATATAAGCCTGAATAAAGCATAATATAAGTGACCTTTACCTAAAACAGCTGACTAAACCATAGACTGTAGAAACACAAACACACCCACTCTCTTTTACTTTGTCTCCCCTCACTCACGCACACACACTCACACACGCACACACACCTACACACGTACACATGCTCACTCACACACACGCTCACACACACACACACGCATACACACGCACACATGCTCACACACACATGCTCACACACACTCACGCACACACCTACACACACACACATTCTTACACACACACACACATGCTCACACACTCATACAGTTTTGGCTCGACCCATATGTCTTCATTAGCGGGAGGAGACAGTGCAGATCACATGTTTGGTACAGGGAGAAGGAGAAACCCCTGCCCCCCCCTGCCCCCTCTCCTCGCCTCGATCCCTGTCCTGTCCCGCTCTGCATGTACGCGTCTGGCTCGTCCCAACAGGGTGTCTATGGTAACAGCAGTGGGAGGGTCAGCAGGTAAGCGCTGATGTAGCATCCTCGCACACGACGCGCTCACCGGCTAACGCGCATGACATTTGGTGCATGAACACATTGGGTTTGTACCAGGCATAGACTGGCCTCAGACAAGGGCATGTTGAGGTCTTGTGTTTGTTAGACTAGTGTGCATTTCAGCATGTTGGTTAAAGGTGTAATTTTGAGTACTTTTGACAATTGATTTGTTAATTGCTATAGTAATGGTGCAAGTTCTTCATCACTTTGAAACCAATGGATAACCAAAACTAGCACAATTTCAACCATATGGACTTGGGTGACGTTATCAGTTGAAATGTTTTTATTCCTCCAGAATTCAACTCAACAGTGCACCTTTATGTTTTCAAAATATTGCACATAGTTTTACAATTAAGTTGTGTATCATGTTATTGTCATTTGAGCAAAACACACTAAATGTCTTGCGGTGTGACTGTAACACTTTTGTTGGAGAGGCAGTACATAAATGTGTGGACATAATGTCAAATATGCTTTCTTTACTAGAACTACACCTTTACCATTTTAAATTGACATTTAAAATATATTATATAACATGAAAAACCTTGCATTAAATGTATGTTTTGCTCATTGATTCTGCAGAAATATGTGACATTTTTCAGTCCCTGTACTATTTTTTGCCTTTCTTGATACAGATGGACCTTGCATGTCCCTGATTGGCTTATCTACCTGTCAATCTCACACATCTGAGCTTTCAGAAAAGGGACCAGACTTGAAAAATGTATAATTCTGGATTTTCCTGGCAATAAAGTTGGGCTTTAGGGAAAAAGCTGTATTTATCTCACACTATTGCTATTCATATTGTACAGTGAGAAGAGAATATCATAATTATATGCACAATACATTAGGGTTGGGTATTGCCTAGAACTCCACTTGGTGCAATATGTG